>JADRCC010230634.1:0-16142 GCA_019843855.1 Hylomyscus alleni
GGGGGGGGTGCTTAATGCAACATCATAAGTACAAAGATAATAGGTACAAGGACAGAACTAAGAAATGGTTTTTGTTTCCATGTGGGACAGAGTAACCTCCTGTGACCAACTGATTCACGTCGGAGCAATCCTTGTCCTACAGTGTGCATCCGAGTTTGCCCTCACCTTGCTCAGCTACCCAGGATTCAGCAGTACTATCAGAGCAAAATGCCCATCCACAAGTTGAGCATGTTCTCGTAAGCCTCTGCCTCGAAGAATTGGCTCTACGTCTTCAGGCAGCAACCCTGCTATTATAACAGCATGACCTCAGTAAAAATGCAATTAAATCTATGACCAGTAACTCAGTGAATTGACTAGCCACAGACCAAACCAAGCTGAAGGATGGATGAGTGGAGCTGGTTTTAAAGGGGGTTAGAAGAAAGAACAAAGGAGCTACAGGCAGGAAGGAAGATAAAATTAACAAACTAAAACCAGTAAGGAGTCGACCTGCTCTTCTAAAGGCACAGGCCCAGGACAGCAAGAGACAAAGAGCCAAAGCAAGGGAACTGAGCCCTTCTGGAACTCCAAGGACACATGCCTTAGGTGGTAGTAGGTGACCCCATAGTTCAACTGTCCATCACTTCAAATGAGGTTCTCTTCTCCAAATTATCAGAGACACTGCACTGTACTTAATGCAATTTCTTTTCTTGGATCTATTGGAGGTCAGTGCAGATGATACATCTTGTTTAAGCAACTCTCCTTGTTTAACTTCAAGAACTCTTAGTGCAGTACACACTGGGACACCAGGGAGTGAAACAATTGGAAATTTTGTATTTACAGTCAGTGACTCTGCCAGCTGAACTTAGACTGGAAATAATTGCCCAAAGAAGGTTACACTTTTCAAACAGATACCTTTTAACACTAGTTTAAACTTTTTAAATGAAAACCAAAAACTACCAAAGGCTTATTGTAGGAAAAAAAGCTCTTTCAGTTAAACAAGTACAGTGTAGAAGCAGTAAAGACAGAAAGTAACAATTTATTTTCTATTTCTCCTGACTTCAAACATAATTCCATGAAACAGAAAATTCCAGTTAAGGGTATGGTGAATAAAAAGAACTTCATTGCATTTATCAAATATGAACATTTAATAATTTATAAAGGTCTACTTCACCTAAGTATGAAAATATTTGCAATAATTTCTAACTGGAAAACATGAAAATTTAAAACCTTTTTGGCCATGCATGCTGGTGTCTGTCTATCATGCCGGAACTTAGAAGACTGAGGCAAGATTGCAAGTTTGAACCACCCCGGTCTATACTACACAACAAGGCCCTCTCGGAACAATTCTAACCAGTCTATGAAAAGAGGAACAGAACAGTCGGTAAAATGTTTGCCACACACACAAGGATCCTTGGAAACCCAGAAGAAAAGCTGGTGCCATGATGCAGGGCCGTGATCCCAGCACTTCCATTATGCAGATTAATTGCATTAAGTATAGTACTGGGGGATCCTTTGAGTTCATTGGCCAAACTAGCCCAGGAATGAGCTCCAGTTTCAGGGGAAGATGCTGCCTCAAAAAAAAAAAAACAAAAAAAAAACCAAAAACCAAAAACCAAAAACCAAAACAAAAAAAAACAGTGGAAGGAAACTGAGGAAGACACCTCATGTCACACACACACACACACACACACACACACACACACACACACACACAGTGTTTATGTGCATACACATGTAAACAAAAAACACATCAAAAAACTCCAACTTATTAAATATTCAACTTTCTACATCTGCAATTTACATGTGATTTTCAATATTATTACAGACTTTTAATGTCAATATTTGTCTTAAAGAGAAAGAAAAAAATGTCAATCTCATTTTTTTCCTCCATGGAACGACCTTTTGTCTAACTTTCTTGTGTTTCTTGAGGGTCTCGTTTGAAAAGAGAGGAACTGTTTGTCAATCACGTGTCCATACCTCCAGATACAAAAGCCTGAGCGCTCAGAAACTGGAGTCATCCTGAAGAAATGTCTTCTTACCATATGGAGGCAATCCTCTAAATATCCCCCTGCTCCTTCTATTTCAGCAACTTTGTCAGACAAGAAGTAATCTGCATAAAAGCACATGCTTCCAGCCATCAGTTTCCTCCTCCTTCACAGCATAGAGCAAATGATGTCAGCCTATAGCTAGCTGGGTAGAGGTCAGCCTCCCTGGGTCGTTGGGAAAAAAATCATCAGGGTTCATTCAAGACTCTGACTTCATCACCAGGAGTTGTTTTCTGGATTCTTCATGAGCTACTTCCTTAAAAAGGATTTATCCTAGAAGGTTACGTAATACAGGCTGCTAAATGGAGATAGCTCATAGCACCATAAACAGGGCAACAATTCAGAGGCCACCTAGGCCTCAGACGTGACCCTGGAAACCATCTAACAACCTCAGGAAGGGAGGATGATCCAGAACGATGATAAACTTGCCTGGTGTGAGCAAAGAGACCAGTGATCTGAAAACCCAGAGGTCCTGTGTATTCTGGAGGTCTGTCCTGGAAGAACAGATTCTACCCTGCTGAAATGTACAGTCCACCAGGAGCAAGTGAGGGATGTTAAGTAACCAGTCACATGTTGAAACTTGAGATAAGTACTAAGGTAAAAAGGGGAGTATTCTATCGGTGTAAAGGGGAAATATAAGCTTTGACATTAGATCAAAGTACACTGAATATAGTATATGTTAATTACTGTTCTCCAATCTATGTGTGTTTGTGTGGGAAGGGAGGGAGCAAGGGAAGGTGGGTAAGAGAGAGAGAGAATGAGAACTGGATAAAATATATTTTCTTCCATCACCCATGGTACAAACCTTTGAAAGCTACCATTAAAGAGCAAATTAAAGTCTGGAGTAGGTGGTACCAACAGATTATCTCTGAGGATGGGATTGTTGTAAGCCCAAAACTTCCCAGGGGCCGGGTGAGAAACACCTGTGGTATCAGCTCTCTAGATTCAGGCCACATGATGTACAAGTGCTATAGACCTATACCTCATCTGGAGCCCTTGAATGGGAGCCATGGGAAGAGGCGAAAAGAGCCCAGAGGTTGACCTAAAAGTGGCACTCTTAGGATGCCCAGGGACTCTTGATATGAAACAGTGTTAGTCAGCAAGTAATGAATGTCAGGGTGCTGATGGGGTCCTCCTTGCTTCTGAAACTCAAATTGGTGAAACAGAGAGACCAGAACTCAACTCTGAGAACTAGGCCATGTCTTTCAGCATATCATGGCTTCTGAGATAAAAAACAAACAAACAAACAAACAAACAAAAAAAACCAACCAAACAACAACAACAAAACCCAGGACCTCATGCTCAGTGGGTTTGCAGGGTGGGGCCTAATGTTAGCAACCCCTCAGGGTCAGGAATGTGCCCTGGTCATACAGGGTCAGATGGAAATGGAGATGTATTCCTTACTCAGAAATGCAGACATGGGACTTCCCACTAGCCCAAACATTCTCCTTCTCATCTTAAAAACTCTAGCTTCTTGCATTATTTCCCTCACTGTGCCCCTGGAGACTACGCAGTAGTGTTGTTAAGTATTTGTTCTAGCTTAATGATGTGGTAGGGCAAAGGTTAGGGATTGTTAGTTGTAAACACATTTTTTTGGTTGTTGTTATTCACAGCCAAGACTGCGTTTACTTTTTTTTCTTTGTTTTTGTAAGTTTTTTCTTTTTTTATTAGATATTTTCTTTATTAACATTTCAAATGTTATATCCCCTTTCCTCGTTTACCCTCTGAAACCCCCCTATCCCATCCATCCTACCCCTGTGCTCCCTAACCCACCCACTCTTGCTTCCCTGTACTGGCATTCCCCTACACTGGGGCATCAAGCATTCACAGGACCAAGGGCCTCTCCTCTCATATATGGCTGAAGTCATGGGTCCCTGCATGTGTACTCTTTGGTTGGTGGTTTAGTCCCTGGGAGCTCTGGGGGTACTGGTTGGTTCATATTGTTGTTCCTCCTATGGGGCTGCAAACCCCTTCAGCTCCTTAGATTCTTTCCCTAGCTCCTCCATTGGGGACCCTGTGCTCATTCCAATGGTTAGCTGAGAGCATCCACCTCTGTATTTGTCAGGCACTGGCAGAGCCTCTCAGGAGACAGCTATAATAGGCTTCTGTCAGTAAGCACTTGTTGGCATCCACAATAGTGTCTGCATTTGGTGACTGTATATGGGATGGATCCCCAGGTGGGATCCATCTTGATGGCCTTTCCTTAAGTTTCTGCTCCATACTTTGTCTGTGTATCTCCTCCCATGGGTATTTTGATCCCCCTTCTAAAAAGGACGGAAGCATCCACACTTTGGTCTTCCTACTTGTTGAGCTTCATGTGGTCTGTGAATTGTATCTTGGGTATCCCAAACTTCTGGGCTAATAGCCACTTATCAGTGAGTGCATATCATGTGTTTTCTTTTGTGATTAGGTTACCTGACTCAGGATGATATTTTCTAGTTCCATCCATTTGTCTAGGAATTTCATGAATTCATCGTTTTAATAGCTGAGTAGTGTAAATGTACCACATTTTCTGTATCCATTCCTCTGTTGAGGGACATCTGGGTTGTTTCTAGTTTCTGGCTATTATAAATAAAGCTGCTATGAACATAGTGGAACATGTGTCCTTATTACATGTTGGAGCATCTTCTGGGTATATGCTCAGGAGTGGTATAGCTGGGTCTTCTGGTAGTACTATGTCCAATTTCCTGAAGAACTGCCAGACTGATTTCCAGAGTGGGTGTACCAGCTTGCAATCCCACCAGCAATGGAGGAGTGTTCCTCTTTCTCCACATCCTCGACAGCATCTGCTGTCACCTGAATTTTTGATTTTAGTCATTTTGACTGGTGTGAAGTGAAATCTCAAGGTTGTTTTGATTTGTATTTCCCTGATGACTAAGGATGTTGAATATTTCTTTAGGTGCTTCTCAGCCATTCCGTATTTCTCAGTTGAGAATTCTTTGTTTAGCCCTGTACCCCATTTTTAAATAGGTTTATTTGGTTCTCTGGAGTCTACCTTCTTGAATTCTTTGTATATATTAGATACTAGCCCTCTATCGGATGAAGGATTTTTAAAGATCTTTTCCCAATTTGTTGGTTGCCGTTTTGTCCTATTGACAGTGTCTTTTGCCTTACAGAAGCTTTGCAGTTTTATGAGGTCCCATTTGTCAATTCTTGATCTTAGAGCATAAGGTACTGGTGTTCTGTTCAGGAAATTTTCCCCTGTGCCCATGTGCTCAAGGCTCTTCCCCCACTTTCTCTTCTGTTAGTTTCAGTGTATCTGGTTTTATGTGGAGGTCCTTGATCTACTTGGACTTGTGCTTTGTATAAGGAGATAAGAATGGATCAATTTGCATTCTTCTACATGCTGACTGACAGTTGAACCAGCACCATTTGTTGAAAATGCTGTCTTTTTTCCATTGGATAGTTTTAGCTCCTTTGTCAAAGATCAAGTGACCATAGGTGTGTGGGTTCATTTCTGGGTCTTCAATTCTATTCCATTGTTATACTTACCTGTCTCTGTACCAGTACCATGCAGTTTTTATCACTACCACATGATCATTTCATTAGATAATGAGAAAGAATTTCACAAAATCCAATAACTCTTCATGAAAAAAGTTTTAGAAAGATCAGGCATTCAAAGCCCATACCTAAACATAGTAAAAGCAATATACAGCAAACCAGTAGCCAACATCAACCCAAATGAAGAGAAACTTGAAGCAATCCCACTAAAATCAGGGACTAGACAAAGCTGCCCACTCTCTCCTATCTGTTCAATATAGTACTCGAAGTTCTAGTCAGAGCAATTACACAACAAAAGGAGGTCAAATGGATACAAATTGGAAAGGAAAAGGTCAAAATATCACCATTTGCAGATGATATGACAGTATACTTAAGTGACCCAAAAAATTCCACCATAGAACTCCTATAGTTGATACACAACCTTAGCAAAGTGACTGGATATAAAATTAACTCAAACAACTCAGTAGCCTTCCTCTACTCAAAGGATGAGTAGAGGTTGAGAAAGAAATTAGGGAAACAATACCCTTCACAATAATCACAAATAATATAAAATATCTTGGTGTGACTCTAACTAAGCAAGTGAAAGATCTGTATGACAAGAACTTCAAGTCTCTGAAGAACAAAATCAAAGATCTCAGAATATGGAAAGATCTCCCATGCTCATGGATTGGCAGGATTAATACAGTAAAAATGGCCATCTTGCTGAAAGCAATCTACAGATTCAATGCAATCCCTATCAAAATTCCAACTTCATAGAGTTACAAAGAGCAATTTCCAAATTCATGTAGAATAACAAAAAACCCAGGATGGTGAAAACTATTCTGAACAATAAAAGAACATCTTGGGGAATCACCATCCCTGCCCTCAAGCTGTACTACAGAGCAATAGTGATAAAAACTGCACTTGCTTTTCACACAGGAATACAACATCATCAACTGGAGACAAAGCATTCAAATACGAGAGTGTATGAAGGACACTTCCCATTCAAACCACAAGAGACAGCCATGACAAAAACTCATTTCAGCCAAAAAGTCTGCTGGTTCCAAGGATTTAGATTTTTCCCCCCAAGCCCCTATTAGGAGAGAACCCTTCAAGATTGCCAGGAGTTGTGAGATTCTCTAGCTCCATTCAGAAAGGACCAAGTCCACCTCTCCCCACAGTTAGTCCTCTGACCATCTGAGGTAAAACTGAGTATCTTCCGTCATTTGGAAAGAACCTCAGCACAAGAATGTGTATTACTCACTTATTGAAGGAGGGTCTATTGGAAGGAGGGTCTACTGTGGTGTCCAGCTTCAGGGGATATAATCCATCAGGGCAGAGAAGGCCGGGCAGAGGAGTCAGAGGCTGGATGGGTGCACTTCACCCACAGCCATGAGGCAGAGCATGAAGGGGAAGTGGGGCCAGTCTGAACAACTTGACGGACATCCCCAGTGACCCACTTCCTGTAGCAAGGCTCCACCTCCCAAAGGCTCCACAATCTTCTCAAACATCATCACCTGGAGACCAAGTGTTCAGATACAAGAGCCTGTGAAGGGTCCTTCCCATTCCAACCGCAAGAGACAGCCATGAAAACTCAATTCAGCCAAAAGGTTTGATTCCTAAAGTTGCTGATAGCAAATACAGTTGTTAAAATAACAGCTTTGGACCCTCCATCCCTCCCTTCCTTCCTCCCTGCCTTCCTCCCTCCCTTCCTTCCTCCCTGCCTTCCTCCCTCCCTTCCTTCCTCCCTGCCTTCCTCCCTCCCTTCCTCCCTCCCTCCCTTCCTTCCTCCCTGCCTTCCTCCCTCCCCCGCCTGTGATTGCTTTCTTCTCCCTTCCAAGTGGAACTGAGGCATCCTCACTTGGGCCCTTCGGCTTGTTAGTCTTCTTGAGTTCTGTGGACTGTATCCTGGGTATTCTGTACTTTTTTTTTGTCTGCTATCCACTTATTAGTGAGTACATACCATGCTGGTGGCCCCCGTGGCTGAATTAGGGAAAAGCTGGAAGAAGCTGAGGAGGAGGGCATTCCCATAGGAAGACCAGCAGTCTCAACTAACCTGGACCTCCTGGATCTCTCAGACAGTGAGCAAACAACCAGGCAGCATACATCAGCTGATATGAAGCCCCCAACACATATACAGTAGAGGACTGCGGGGTCTGGACTCAGTCAGAGAAGATGTATCTCATGGGGATGAGACTTGGAGCTCCAGGGAGTGGGGACGTCTGGTGGAGTTGGGGGTGGGGTGGAGGGTGGGGGCATCCTCTTGGAGACGGGAAGTAGGGGAGGTGTGGGACGTGGAACAGTGAGAAGGTGAACTGGGAGGGGGATAAAGCCTGGGCTGTTAAAAAAGATTAAAGAATACATTTATATTAAAAAAAATCACAGCTTTGTCTCAGTTACACCTGGGTTTGACCCCAGTGCTGTGTTCAGGTCTTGAGTAGGATGGGATCTCTGTCAGCAAGGAGAATGAGGGCATCTATAGCTTTTTAGGCTGCTATGAATCATACACTGTAACACACATGCAGGACACACACACACACACACACACACACACACACACAAAACAATAAATGTAGAGGTTTTAAGAAAATAATGAACCTGCTCAATGTCTCTGTTTCTTTTTGATGACAAGGATTATAGCCCTGGTTTCTTTCAGTGTTTCCTCATTTAGATTTGATTTTCCTAGCAGTGAAGACGAAGTTCAATTGACCTTTCTGCAGCTGACATTTTCACTTCTCAGTAAAAGAGAAAAAATAAAAAGTCACAGCTAACAGCTGAATGTGGTGGATTCACCTGGAATTCCAGATCTTAAGAAAAGAACTGTGAGTTCAAGGCCAACCTGAACATATTCTCTCTCTCTCTCTCTCTCTCTCTCTCTCTCTCTCTTTCTCTCTTCCTTAACAAACAAACAAACAAACAAACACCGACAGCAACAACCAAAAAACAAAACAAAATAATAAATCCTTTTATTGAGATTTGGGCACTCAACTACAACATCGATGAAGCTGGGGCATTTAAAGCCAGCCTGGGCCACATTCCAAGACTTTATTTCAAAATGAGGCAGAGGAGGAGGAAGGAGAAGAGGAAAAAGAAACAGAGACAAAGCAAGGCGAAAGCAAGTCGCAGGTCGACTCTCATTTTTGGTAGGCCTAGGTCCCAGTTTCTTCTCAGAGACAATCTGGAGGCTGGCAACCATCCTTCTAAAGTGATCTATCAGGATAAGAACTTACACAAGAACAGACATTTCTCTGAGACAGCTTTGGAAATGAGAAAATGCTGCTCCACCTGGAGAAACTGGCCAGAGCAGTAAGATGCACAGCTCTGCAAAGCCCTGCAGGCTCTCCATGTTCAGTGGCAAAAGATAACACGAATCAGCAGAGCTACTCGCTGAGAAGACAGAGGCCACCCTTACCCGTGGAGAAGCAGACATGGTTTAACTTACACACAGAGAGAGAAGGGGGTGGGAGAGAGATGAAGAGACAGGGACAGAGAGACAGAGAGAGACAGATGCACAGAAAGACACAGAGAAAACTTTCCTTGAATGTAAAATAGTTTGCTAATTTCTTCCTCAAGAGAATTTAATGATTTTTACAACTTTAATAACATGCATTAAAAACTTACAATGTAAGTAACTACTGGAGTCTCCTATAAGCCTCAGAGACAGAGCATTATCTCTCTAGTTAACAGATAAGGAACAGGGGCTTTCTTAGTATTACCTTGGGTATGGATTTGTTACTGGGGACATATAACCACTCAAGTGGGAGGTCTGTCAGAACAGGAACTTTCCATACTAAACTGATGGCAAACATTGGTGCTCAGGGACGAGTTTATCATATTAAATACGATAACTAAGAACACCATAAAGACATCAGGCTTAAGTGGAACCAGTGCACAGCTTTGGTTATGAAGAAGAAATTATGCAAAATTAATTAGTGGTTCTTCTAAGTGATTTGGGCTAGTGTTTTGAGAACTTCATACAATAGTTCTGATCATATCCCCCTTCCCAACTCCTCCCAGATCCACCCTCCTTCACTACCCACACAACTTTGTGCTGCCCTCTCTGAAACCTGTCAAGTCCGATGTCTGCAGCCCATATGTGCCTGGATGAGTGGCCTTCCACAGCAGTGTGGTTGACTCACCCGGGGGCTACACTCTTAAGGAAAACGGACCCTTCCTCTCCCAGCACCTATCAATGGCCAAGAGTGCCTGGATTGGGGTGGATCGTCCGGCCGCCTGCCTCTCACCCTGCTTACTTTTCGTTTTGTTTTTCAGGCTTCAGCTTGAGCAGGTCTTGTGTGTGCTGTCGTAACTGCTGTGGGTTCATATGTGTGGATGCCATGCTGTGTTCTGAGACGTCGTTCCAGGTAGCCACCCTGGAACCGCCTCTGGCTTTTGTTTGACCCACCCTCTTCTGCAATACTCCCTGAGCCCTGGAAAAGGTGGGTGTGACCCAGAGGTCACCTTCAGGGCTGAGTATTCCTAAGTCTGCTGCTCTATGCAACATGGCCTGAACTAATAGTCATCTGCTACAATAAGGAGCTTTCCTGATGAGGCTGAGAAACGCATTAGTCTACGAGTATGATGGTAAGTTATTAGGAATCAGTTTAATAACATATCCATTTAACAGAATCATAGTAGTGAACTTTCCCCTAGGGCCTATGACTTGTTGAGTCACAGGTTTTGGGTGCTGGCTTTGGGTTTTGTCTTGTGGTGCAGGACTTAAATCCAATCATAAAATGTCTGGTTACTCCCAGGATGCCCATGATACCATTGCACCAGTGGGCACATCTTGCTATCCCAGGCATGACTGTAGCTCACAAGGCTAAGAGCAGGTTAGACTGACAATTATTCTTCTCCTCTCATATTCTGTATAACTTTAGTCTCTTCAAGCATATATAAGTTGCCTACAAATGTCTACTTTATAGATTCTTGAGAATAGTTAGAATAAATAACTCATATGATGCCCTCTGTGGTGGTTTGAATAGTTATGACCCCATAGATGATGAATGGGTCTGAATGCTTGGCCATCAGGCTTGGCAGTATTTGGAAGTGTGTGGCCTTATTGGAGGAGGTGTGGCCTTGTTAGAGGAAGTCTGTCACTGTGGAGTCAGTCAAAGCTATGCCCAGTGTGACACACAGTCTTCTTCTGCTGCCTGTAGATCAAGATGTAGGACTCTCAGATCCTTCTCCAGCACCATGTTGGTCTGCATGCCACTATGTCCTACTGTGGTGATAATGGACTAAACCTCTGAAACTATAAGTAAGCCCCAGTTAAATATTTTTCTTTGAAAGAGTTGCCATGGCCATGGTGTCTCTTCACAGCAATAAAACATAAACTAAGAAACCCTCAAATCGAGCCAAGACTAGCCAGAATAGCATTTGTTTAAAAAGCTGTAGCCATCAGGAAGTTTGAAGAATTAATAGTATTTGTCCAAATTAAAGATATCTTTAGGTTGACTGATTCAATTATCCTAATGGTTTGCATTTAAACTTTTGAGGTTAATTTCTTCTTCTTCTTTTTTTTTTTTTAAAGATTTATTTATTATATGTGAGTACACTGTAGCTGTCTTCAGACGCACCAGAAGAAGTCATCAGATCTCATTACAGGTGGTTGTGAGCCACCATGTGGTTGCTGGGATTTGAACTCATGACCTTCGGAAGAGCAGTCAGTGCTCTTACCCGCTGAGCCATCTCGCCAGCCCCGGTTAATTTCTTCTTAAAGGTACCTATAAAATAATTATTTTGGGGTCTGTTAGGATGCTGAGGCAGGAAGCTTGCAAGCTTGAGGTGATCCTGGAACTCAGGATGTCAATACACTGGAAATGAAGTATGGAAGCATGTCAAGAGGACAGCTACCACAACACAGGAGGATCTCAGCAGGTGTGGGCGCAGACCTGCACGTCTCCCAGCATGGAGGAGACTGAGGCGATATAACTGGCTTTTACCCAATAAGTGAGGCAAAGCTTAGAGGGGCCAGAATTTTCAAAACATCTTTAAACTTCATGTTAAAAACAAATGCCACACGAGTCCTTCCAAAGGAGGCCAGGACAGCCACACACACCAATGCACACATCCGAACCCAGGAAGCCACTATAGTGCTTATCCTGTGGAATCATTAAAGATGAGAGTAAGGGGGCAAGGAAGCGGGTCTTGGCCTAGGTCTATCTGTGTAGTTGCTATCCTCAGGGCCAGTGACAACATCTGCCCATTAGCTCTGCTCTGTAACATTTCATTTATTTCTATCTCATTTGTAAATGCTCATAGCAAGCATGTTGAGTTACTTAAATGGGTCTATCAAACTCTTTTTGTCTTCCATTACTAGAACCATCCAATAAGTGTACTTTCAGGGAACTTTAGTTAGGATATCTCTTCCAGTCCCCTGCAATCCTGGGAAATTTAACACCTGAATTTTCATTTTTTTTTCCTTTACGTCTCTTCCCCTCAAAATTTACTACAAAGTGTAAGCAGTGTGCTTCTATGTTCATGTGTATACATATGCCCATTGTAAATATAAGCTGTGCTTATAAATGAAGTGAAATATTTTTCTTTCTTTCTTTTTTGGCAGGGTCTCACTGCATAGCCCTGGCTGGCCTTGAACTTGGAATCTTCTTGCCTCAACCTCCTGTATGTTGGGATTACAGGTCCATGCCATAACACCTGCTGTATGTTACCTAATGTTGTGGTGGCTGTCATCTTGACATTTTTATAAACTCCATTTCCGGTATATTTACATGTCCACATTAACTGACTTCCTGTTTTGATCTACCTCTGAATGTCAGGTGTTCTATACACGTACACCCTATTACATAATGACAGACAAACCCATCTTACAGGTACTTCACCACTGTTCGGTGCTCCAATCTGCGTAGCATTTTCATGCCTATATCACATGACCCCACTGAGTTGGTAGAGTTATTATCTGTTTTATAGGTGGTAAAAAACAAGTCTGAGGAAAGACAAGAACTTGCAAGCATTGCCCTGAGTGCCAATGGAGCTAGCAGGAGCATGTCTGCCTCCCTGGACTCCGACTCAGGGGCCACACTGTTTTCTGCGGTTGTTACTATCACTGTAGCATCTATCACCAGCTGGGAAGACTGAGCAGCATGTGACTCAGCTGTAAGTAAAGTGGGAGTCAGCTGGGCTGGCGAGATGGCTCAGAGGTTAAGAGCACTGTGACTGCTCTTCCAGAGGTCCTGAGTTCAAATCCCAGCAACCACATGGTGGCTCACAACCATCCTTAATGAGATCTGATGCCCTCTTCTGGTACCTCTGAAGACAGCTACAGTGTACTTATTTATAATAATAACCTTTGGGGCTAACCAGAGCAAGCAGAGGTCCTAAATTCAATTTCCAACAACCACATGAAGGCTCGCAACCATCTGTACAGCTACAGTGTGCTCATATACATAAAATAAATAAATCTTTAAAAAAAAAAGTAGGAGTCAGCTAACCCACGGAGATCCAGTCATGGAGAGTAAATGACTCAACTTCTCATCTCAGCTCTCGTGTCGCAGCCCAGAAGCAGGCTGTAGCAAAAGTCACTCAGGAGCGACCTTTGAGAATGGCTCTT
Organism: Hylomyscus alleni; assembly: GCA_019843855.1. Classification (NCBI taxonomy): domain Eukaryota; kingdom Metazoa; phylum Chordata; class Mammalia; order Rodentia; family Muridae; genus Hylomyscus; species Hylomyscus alleni. Next base: position 13,075 of record JADRCC010230634.1, read on the forward strand.
CCTCCCAAGTAAGAACTCCAGGCTTCCTCTCCTGGTCACCCATTCCTGACTAGCCATTCCATCTTGAATTCTCAGTTTTCCTCTAGTAACTTAGGCACCTTCTCCACGAGCCTCTGATTGTTGCTTCTCTTGTAGACCTGACCCAGATCCTGTGATGTGGACCATACCACTGTTATCTATCAGCCAACAGCAAGCCAGAGGGAGGCCTGTACAAGATGATAAAACACTCTGCTCCCTCCTTGTGACTGCAATCCGTGACGTCTACCTGACTGCCAAAGATCCATGTTCTCTTTTTACTGAGATGAGTGGCTGACGGATCTGGCTGCCAGTCCTGAAACATAACCTCCTGTCCCCCCTCCTCCCTTTATCAACGGACCTTAGGAGCAGTCCTGACTAGCACTCTAAAGGAAACTTCTTACACTATTTCTGAGTTGAGGAATCTAAGAACTACGTCGCCATCCTAGTCACCTACTGAATGATGCCAGAGTAACCTGAAAGCCGCAACACAGTGGAGTATTACACAGAAGCGGCTGGGCTGGCCATATGGTAAAACTGGTAAAGTTGCTTAGCTTGATAACTCCAGTTCAATATCCACACTGTGGAAGAGCGAACAGACTTCCTAAATGTGTCCTTGGACATCCACACATGAACCATGGTATTTGTATGCCCACTGCCAAGTGTTTGAATTTGAATTCACCCTCCCATTGTGTATACATGAGTGCTTGTGAGTATATATATGTATGTGCGCACATATGAGTGTGCTCATGTGTGTATGTGCACACACTCATGTGCATGTGTGTGTGAGTGCATATGTGCCATGTGTGGAGGTCAGAAGACAATCCTGTGGAGTCATTTCTCTTGTCATCTCCTGGGATTGAACTCTACCTGCTGAGGGATCTCATGGGCCCAAATACTGTGATTCTTATTGAGAAAAACAAAACAAAACAAAACAACACAACACAAACAACAACAAAAAAAAAAACCCAGAGTCAGGTAGGGCAGTACACACCTGAAATGTCAGCACCTTTATAATCTCAGGAGGATCATTATGAATTTGAGGCAAGTCTGAGCTATAAGTTCAAGACCAGCCTGGACTACATTTAAAAAAAAACTATCTCAAAAAACAACAAATAAAAATGAAAAGAAAAACTAGATAATCCCTCTGCAGTCTGATTGTTGCTTGCAGCAGCTTTTGATCATACTCCAGCCTAATCGTGCCCCAAGTCCAGATCTTTTTGAATGACTACGGCATTTCTCAGGCCCTTTTCTCTCTGATGCCCCTAAACGCCATTCTGTTTCAGACAGCTGTGCAATCTGGGCTCCATCAAGGTAATTATGGGGTTAAAGAGAAACCCAAGAAGTCATTAAGTGTGTTCACCTGCCTCCAGGCAGAGCTGTGATTTGTTCTTCCAGACACAAAGATGTCTCCCATGGACCAAAGAGTCTCCCACAAAGGATGACTCACTGGTGTCTTCCAGGCAGCCAGGGCCACCCATTCACAGTCTTCCTGCCCACAAAATGGGTACTATGATGTGAACAGGGCCAGGTAAGACCTTCAGCTTACACCGTCTGAAGATGGTCATGGGGACAGGATCAACTCCTCCCTAGCATATGTGATGGCAGGAACAGGATCATCTCTCCCATAGCATATATAATAGACTAAAAGGGCCAAGCATCATGTACCATCATCTTACTTGAGTTTTGAGACTACCAAAGCTCAGCTTCAGACATGAGCCTCAGGAAGCCTCCACCAAGTCCTCTTAGAATACTCATGCTCCTTGTAAGGACCCTAGAAAGCCAGGTGTTATCAAGAGATCCCAGGAGGTGGAGGTGGGGGGCTCTCAACAGTCCTGCAGGAGGCCATCTTCCCACTTCACCCCTGCCACCAGGTAGCTGTGACATAACTCAAACCTGCAGAAGAGCTGTGCAGCTGGCCAGCCTACTGCAATAGGAGAAACAAAAAACAGCTGTTGTTTTAACATGCAAAACTTTAGAATGTCTTAGTTTCCTAGGGCAGCCACACAGCCACAGAAATTTACCACAAACTGGACCTAAAATTACAGACACTATTCTCTCACAGCTTTGGAGGCCAGCAGCTGAAACAAAGTGTCAGCCAAGCCCTACTTGCTGAGACGGTGCCACAAAGAAGCCTCTGTAGCTGGTAGCATCTGTCTGGCATCCTGGACATTCATTGGATTGTGGAAGGATAGCCACTGTGCCTCAGTCATGGATCCTCTATACCCTTGAGGCTCTTTTCATGGGATACCAGGGATGGGACTTGAGACCTAGCCTAACACAGGATAACTTTAACTCAATTATATCTGAAAAGGCATCTCTTTAAATCAAATGATTTCATGTTCCAGAACTCAGGACTCTTGACAGTGAAACACGTCAACTCACAAGTGTGTATCAGAATAAAAAAAATACTATCATTTTCTACTTCAAACATAGGAAGCTACGCTTATTGTTTTTTCTCAAGATTATCTATTCTTAAGAGTGTTTTGCCTCTGTGTATGTTTGTGTATGACATCCATGCCTGGTGTCCACCAAGGCCAGAAGCGGGCATTGGATCCTGTGGGCTCATATGTTTAAACACTTGGTCCTCAGTTAGTGGAACTGTTTGGGAAGATTTGGAGATATGGCCTTGTCGATAGAGACATGTCACTGGGCTTTAAGGTTTCTAAAGACTTGTGTCATTCCCAGTGTCCTCTCTGCCTCTTGCTTGCCAATCAAGATATGAGCTCTCAGCTGTTCTTCCACAGTGCCTTTGTTCTGCCATGAGGAGTTCTAACCTCCTGAAACCACAAACCCTATTAAAGACTTCCTTTTATAAGTTGCCTTGACCATGGTATTTTGTCAGCATATTGAGATGTAACTAAGACAGGCCCCTGGAATTTTAGTTATAGACAATTGTGAGGTACCATGTGGGTTCTAGCAATCAAACCCAGGTCCTCTGGAAGAGCAGCCAGTGTTCTTAACCACTGAACTATCTCTCCAGACTCGGGAAGTTATATGTAAACATAAAAAAACTAAAATGAATACCCCATTCTTTTTTTTTTTTTTTTTTT
>JADRCC010230646.1:0-19859 GCA_019843855.1 Hylomyscus alleni
TTTTTTTTTTTTTGTCCCAGGAAGAGGACTATAACATATGCATTTCCTGGGCCTCAGATATTATCTTCACATATACAACAATTATTGCAGAAGTCTGTCTGTATGCAGCTACCTCTGACCTGAGGAAAACGGCTTTGATTGGGTTCTGTAGCTGCAGACCTCCACAGCAGGATGTTTCCCTCCCAGACAAATCTGAAGAGCTGCCGGAATTGGATGGAGCGAGCATTTTAAGTCTTCTGAAGTATTTCTCTTCCAGACTCTCTAATAATTGTAAGTAATGCACTTTTCATTTCACCGAATAATTTCTAAGCCTCCCTGCTTTCTACGTATAATAACAACTTTTCACAAGATGCTTATGTATAAATATGAATAATAGCTTTCAGTTCAGTAAGACTTCCTAGGGAAAGTATTTTATAAAATGGATTTTTTTTTTTTTAAAAAAGAAAAATCAGTAATTGTAAGGTGGTTGATATCTAAAATAAGCTCAGTAGGTTTCTGGTTCTAATCACATAATTTCAAACTTAAGATGACCGAGGCGACGGTGGGATGCGTTCCCTCTTCGCTTCTGCTCTTTCCTAAGGAGTTTTCTTCTCCATTCCTGTAAGCACCTGCCTCTTCTCTCCTCCTCTCCTGCTCTTTTTCTATCAAGAAATTTCTCTTCAATTACTCTGTCATCATTGTTGTCCTCATCACTATTGTTATATTTTGCTACAGAATTTCAGTTGTCCAGACACTAAGCATCTTCGTGCCTCAGCCTTCCAATACTGGGGTTCAAGCTAGTGCCCACACACTCAGCTTTTACTCACTGTACTTCACTCCTGACCCCATACCTACCTCAAATGCCAAATCTAAAAACCGCCTTACCACCATGATTCTTGAGACTAGTGAATCACTAATACTACTTTTAAAAGAGGGACCCTGATTTGAGGAGGTCCTTTAGGTTGATGGAATTTCACCGACAGAATAAAAGTCATCCGAAGTGATTCCTGGTGTAGCCTCTTGGACTGGATTACCTGTTAATCTCAATAGTTGGGCCAGGTGCTGCCCCTTTACCATCTGGCACATGCCAGTTGGTAAAGCAAGCACACCCCTGCAGTAGTGCCATCAGCAGACCTATGGAGCACCTTCTGGGCAGGTGGTCCTGGGTTGTATAATAAAGCTAGTGAAATATTGAGGAAGCAGATGGCTCCTTCGTGGTTTCTGCTTCATGTCCCTCCCCGCCTTGAGTTCCTGCCCCAGCTTTCCTCCAGGACAGTGCCCTGAAGTACAATATGAAGTAAACTCTTTTCTCATCTATGTTGCCTTTGGCCAGAATCTTAGGTGTATCTATCTATCTCACACATTATACATACTTTATATATTACATAGGTATAATTTTATTGTCACAGATACCTGATGACTTTCATGTTTGCCTTAGTCATCATCCTATTGTTATGAAGTGACACCATGACCAAAGCAACTCTTATAAAAGAAAGCATTGAAAGGAGCTTAGTCCATTGTTATCACAGTAGTGGGCATGGCAGCACACAGGCAGACAGGGAAATAGCTGAGAGTTCTCCGTCCTGATCTGCAGGCAGCAGGAAGGAGGAGAGGCACTGGTCTTTTAAACCTCAGATCCCACTCCTGTGACACCCTTCCTAATCCTTCTAATCCTGTCAAACAGTTCTACCCTCTGGTGACTAAGCATTCAAATATGTGAGCCTATGAGGCCATTTTAGTTAAAACCAAAACAATGCTATTTTTATCTTATTCACATACTCTATATGTGTATATGTAGTTTAATTGCAAGACCTTTTTATGTTGACAACTTCTGTTCTACTTAAAACTCATCATTGTGTAGATACTGATTATTTTTATTACATTCATAAACTGCCACCTTTTCTTTTCTTTTTCTTTTTCTTTTTCTTTTTTTTTCTGAGACAGGGTTCCTCTGTGTATCCCTGGCTGTCCTGGAACTCACTCTGTAGACCAGGCTGGCCTCGAACTCAGAGATCCACCTGCCTCTGCCTCCCAAGTGCTAGGATTAAAGGTATGGACCACCACTGCCCGGCATACCTATTCGTTTTTTAACTTTATAATATTCTAGTTTTCTTAGTTCATGGTGCCATTTTATTTCCTTCTAGCTTTCTCTCTCTCTCTCTCTCTTTTTTATGTAACACTCAGTGGCCCAAACATAGAGCTCCAGTGAGAATGTTACAACTTACTCAACATTTACATATTTAACTAGAGTAAGTGAGCTTTGGTCTAATCTAACAGTCTCTGTGCAGTGAGTTAAATTTGACCTGTGTGTGCATGTGTGTGTGTGTGTGTGTGTGTGTGTTTCCCAGAAAACAACTGCTCTGCTGTTGTGTGCCGTGGTTATCTGAGAGACAAGTGTTAGTGAGCAGTGTGGCCTGCTGTTGTGTGCCGTGGTGATCTGAGAGACAAGCGTTAGTGAGCAGTGTGGCCTTGGCTTTCTGTTTCACTCAGATTGAGACTATTTGGGAGCTGGCAAGCGTTTTGCCTCAGAGCAGTGTGCTTCCCTACATGTGCTCACACACATATACAAGCATGTACGCTGAATTACATGTCACAAATATGTTTATATCTGTCCATGGTGACATTTTGATACACGCTGCTCTCTGCCAGGAGAGAGAAGAATTATCAATACATTGAATGTGTGTAATTACATCGTAACTAGATGTAATAAATTCAAAATTCCTCATGCAATAGTCCATTCAATAACTAGAAAATATACAGTATCTTCATGTCTTATAAGGAAAGACTCCACAAAACAGAGAAATTCCAATTTTAAAAGACACAATTAGATAATTCACAACAAGGTTTTGTGAGATCAATGCATAAGAATTGGTTAACATTAAAACACAAATGAAGGCTGGAAGAGATACACATGTTTTAGAGTGGAGAGGATAATAAAAGAAATCCCCCCCCCCCCCCCCCCCCCCCCAGCGAGACACCAAGAAGCAGATCGATGCAAAAGCAAGAGGTTTATTTTCCGGTACATGGGGTTGACCCTCAATCAGTCCCTTGAGATGAGAAGGTGACCCCGAACGGCTATTGCATACAGTTTTTATACTTTTTAGGGACACAGGTTACATTAGCAAGGTTACAGTTTAAACTTATTGGCTAATCATATTGACCTTTAAATCTATTGGCTAGCAATCATGACACATATTTGAACTCTACCTGGGACTTTCTAGAGGGTCAGGTGACTATCAGTCAGTACATTCTGAGAATATTTTTATTCAAGAATGTTCCTGTGGGTGGAGAGTAGAACTTGGCCTAGCCCTGACCTCAGGCAGGGGGAGGAAGCTGTAAGGAGAGTGTGAGACTGGGAAACCCCTTAGGGTCCTCAGAAGTACCTACAGCATCAAGTGTGAGATGGGTTGGCTGGCTCTCCAGGTGGCAGCAGGTGCTCTGTTTTCTTACACGAGAGCTTCAGTGTGGGCCTAAACTCCTGGAACAACTTCACGTGCCAGGAAAACACCTTTGGCCTGGGAACCTGGAGCTGCCAGGCAGCTCGGGAGGAATCAATCTAGGTTCTGTTTCTTTGTCCACTTACTGCAAGCTCGAACTGGGAGGAGAGTCCTGAAGACTGTAGGAGAGGCAGAAGGGAGTGTTTTCAGTTCAGAGTGGGCAACACTAAGTGGGAGTCGTAAGTGTAATCGTAAGTTAGTTTCATTTCCAGTGCTAAGTTAACAGCTAAATTCTGTGGCCCATGCAACTGTGCTGTGCTCAGCAAACAAAGAGCAGGCTTTCCTGTCTCTGTCAACACCTCTTCGGTGAGATGTAGTCTATGAAGTTTGTAGACAACAGTTACAGATCTGAGAGGCTGAGAGGCAGAGAGGTAGAGAGGAAGAGAGACAGAGAGGCAGAGAGGCAGAGAGGCAGAGACACAGGCAGGGGGATTTCTGTGAGTTCAAGGCCAACCTAGTCTACAGAGAGAGTTCCAGGACAGTCAGGGCTATGCAGTGAAATCCAGTCTCAAAAGAATCTGAAACAAAAACAACAAAAACAAAAACAAAAAACAAACCCAAACAAACAAACAAAAACCAAAAAACAACAAAAATGACAAGAGAAACCTGGTAGTGCTCAGGTGGAGAAATTCCCAATTTCATAGTCTTCAAACACACACATAATGCCACATCACTTCATAGTCTTTTCAGTGCAAACACACATACACATAATGCCACATCCCTACATTTTGGACATCTGTCCTTTACTATACATTGTATTATTTCTAAATTATTGAATATTTTAGGAATGCCATTCTCAGGACTTGTGAGCCCATAAATCCATCGCCTTTTGCACCCACCACCCTGCTCTGTCATTCGGAGTTTAACTATTTGTCCTTGCTGACCCTTTCCTTTGTAAAAATGACAGAAGAAATGATTTCTACGACATTCTCATCCAGAAATGTCTCTGTAGTTCCATAATACTCATTCCGTGCCTCGCTTTGTCTTCTCTGCAACCACTGTCCTCTTCCGCCCTCATTTCTCCTTCATATGTATAACATTTGTATATATAATGTATGTGTACATACCTGAAAATATATAAATATGTATGAAATATGTAAACATATGTGAATTATATAAACATGTATGAAATGAATAAGCATATAGATGAAACATAAATAAAATATAAAACCAGCAATGAGCTAGAAATAATACAGTATTTCAAGCATTTAGAGAGCTAAAGTAGGTTCTAATTGATAACTTCATAATAGTATATCAGCAAAGAACAGAGAGGAAGTTTAGATTTTCTATCATTCATATATATGTGTGTATATGTATATATATACACACACAAGTATATATGCACATACATAAATATATGTTTCCTTTACATCTCTATAATGTATGCATGACATACATGACTGCTTCGGGAGTTTGCATGTCATTCTCCAGAGTCATGCTAATCAGCAGGCCAGTTTTGATGTCTCCAAAGCCAGTGCCCTGATTGTAACTGTTTCTGTTACCTAACATAGGTAAAATTGAAGTGTCTCCCTCCAACTGGCTTGATTCACTTGCCACCATATCATTAAGATTCATCTATGCTGGTGCAGGTAACAGGTCTCATGAACACAGGAGAGCTAACATGCTTTCAGATCTTAATTTCAATTCCTCTGGATAAACCCCCAAGCATCACAGCTGGGCCATGCGGCAGTGTGCCTTGACGTTTTCACAGACTTTGCTTACAGCTTTCCACAGTGGCTGCTCTAACAGTACCACAAAAGAACTGCAGGTTCTTCGATCACGTTCATCCCATAACCTTCATTCATCTTCCTTTAGCTGTTTGTATGTCTCCTTTAAAGAAATGACTCTTCAAGCCCTTTGTCTACAGTTTTGGTGAGAGCAAGGCGATTCCTGTTTTATTTGCCGAGAAAGTCTGGGGAAATTTATATTCTGATTTTGTTTGTTCACCTCTTTGAGATAAGGTCTTGTCATGTAGCCACACCTTGCCTGGAGCTCACTAGGAAGTTTTAAAGTCTTGCTCTTCTCCCTGCATTCCCCTGAGTGAGTGCTGGGATTGTAGGCATATATCACCTGCTAGGCTACCCTGTGAATTCTCATCTTGGTTGCTGAGAGAGAAGTGAATGACTACATAACTACCTGACTATGGAGATTCACTGCTTCCTCACAAAGGACACATATCCCCAGTAGAGAAAACTTGGTGTTATTTAAAAACATAACCAGACACCTGCCTGTCTAAGATCAGTATCTCAGCATCTCTCTTCACAGTATTCTCTTTTTAATTTTTGAAACTGCAATATATTTCTCTCTTGCCTCCCTTCCCTCCAAGTTGTCCTATACACTTAGTTACTAGGCTGCAATCAGTTTTTAACTTTTATTCCTTATGAATGTGCACATGTATGGTGTGGGGGTCCACATATCATGTCGTGGGGTCAGAGGACAATGTCATTGTGGGTTGTTTCAGGTCCCGAGGCTCTTGCAGAGGATCGCTCTGGGCCACCTTGCCAGTCCTTTTGTTGTTTATAACCTTCTTGTGTACTTTGGAGATTAACAGTAGTGTACAATGGTGTGCAGGTGTATTTTCTCATTATTTTCTCTAACAATGTCTTAAACAATTGTGGGTTTGTTTCCAGTATTCTCACTCATCTCTTTCAGGATTGTCGCTTCAGAGTCACAGATAGAGAGCAAAGGATATCATCTCTCATTAACTATAAAGTGAGCTTGTTATTTAGCTTATTTTATTTTATTTTATTTTTTATTTTTTATTTGTTTTATTTATTTATTTTTTGGTTTTTCGAGACAGGGTTTCTCTATGTAGCCCTGGCTGTCCTGGAACTCACTCTGTAGACCAGGCTGGCCTCGAACTCAGAAATCCACCTGTCTCTACCTCCCAAGTGCTGGGATTAAAGGTATGTGCCACCACTGCCCGACTTAGCTTATTTTAAAAGCCCTGTCTGCTTCTTTTAATTGAGAACAGTCAGGCATCAACTTAAATTATTATTATCATGTGGCAGTTTGTCCTTTTGCTTTAATGTGTACACAATATGAAATGACTTACCTTATAGTGCTGTGCTTGTAATCTCAGAGATCAGTATTTTTTTTGCTCCTAGTGCATGATCTTTTTTTTTTTCTTTCCGAGACAGGGTTTCTCTGTGTAGCCCTGGCTGTCCTGGAACTTACGCTGTAGACCAGGCTGGCCTCGAACTCAGAAATCTGCCTGTCTCTGCCTCCCAAGTGCTGGGATTAAAGGCGTGTGCCACCACTGCCCGGCAGTGTGTGATCTTTTTAATGCATTATTAAATTTAGTTTGCTAGTAGTTCTAGTTTGATTTGGCCCCCGCAGGTCCATGGTTGGAACGGCCGACTGATCCCCAGTTGGTGGAACTATCTTGGGAGGTGGGGCTCAGCTGGAGGAAATGTGGGGCTGGGCCTTTGAAGACTGTCTGAGTCATAGTCACCTACCTGCTCTGTTTCCTGGGAGCCACGGGAAGGAAACCTCCTCTGCTACAGGCTTCCACGGACTTCCATGGACAGAGCTTCGGAAACCGAGAACCTAGTAACTCAAGCCTCCCTTTAAGCTGTTCATCGCAGACCCTTGACACCATAAGGAAAACCTGCCTCACACACTAGCGTGTTTTGTTGAGTTTTACATCCAAGTTTATAAAGATATTGATATATAATTTATCTCCTTTTGTGATTATTGTGAAATGAGTTCGAAAGCTCTCCATCCTCTAGTATTTCATTTAGGAAAGTTTGAGAAGCAATGCCGCTGACTTTATTAATTTTCACTATAGTATTTGAATGCCTTCCCATTCCCCCTCTCCGTCCAATCCTTTCCATGTTTTCTTTCAGCCTCTCCTAGATCCTTTTCCTTAATTCCCCCCTAGTTCATGACCTCTTTTTATGGCTACTGTTACACATGCACGCATTTGCACATGAGCGCACACAGGCATGCTTGCACAAACATGCATGCACACATGCACACACACCTACGTAAGTAACCCCTGCAGAGTCCGTTTAGTGTTGCTCATACATACATGAAACCACGGGGCTCATTCCTGGGGAAGACCGACGCTTCCTCTTTGAGCATCCCTTAGTTGCTTGTCATTCTTTGTCTAGAAGTATAGCCCTCCCCCTCCACGTTAGCATGTCTATTTGGTGTTGTCATTACTCTGGTCTTGATTAGGCAGCCATACTGCTATGGTTACAGTTCATGGGCTCAGCTCCCCATCATTTCTAGGAGACTGTCTCACAGAACTCAAGGTATCACAGGATTTTCCCTGTCCAATTACATTAGTGCAGAGGAGGTCTGTGATTGGTCAGGGAAGAGCGGGGCGGAGCTAAGAGCTGCAGAGATGGGGAGCATCCCAGAGGGAAGGGAGGAGAACCAAGATGGCTCCGGACTTGTACCTGCTTGGCATTTACCAGCCACATGTAGCTGTGATTTCACAAGGATAGAAAAGAAATCAAAGAGTCAGTCTATTTGTAAGCATCATGGTTGGTCCTGACGAAAAACAAACCCCGTTTGTCCTTTTTAGCTATAGCTCCAGAAAATAATCATTTATAATGAGCAGAGATCTCCCTAGTTTACAGTTGGAGAAGATCATGAAATTTAAGTAAGGCACGCTCCACCCACTTCCTTAGTTATTCACAAACACCTCTGCACCCTACTTGCTATCCTCTTCCAGTCAACTGTGCATTCCAATGAAAGAATCTGCAAACTTTCATTCTTTGGCCACCAATAGTCCCTGCAAAAACGAGGGAGCATAGTTCCAAGGACAGTTCTCTTCAGTTTTTTTCTGTTGCCTACTTGTTTAATGCACGAATCAGGAATCAATTGTGGTCATATATGCAAAATAACGTTTGGTACTATTTATATGTAAATGCATTGTGTGCGTATGTATGTCTAATGTCATTTTTATAGTTGGATAGTGTTCTGAGGAGTGGTTATATTATACAACCAAAATACAGTCTTTATTTTCACGTTCTTGTCTGTCTCTCAAGTTATCCTTTCTGAGGTTTGGGAGTCCTCGGGAACATCTCAGCTCTTGACAGCAGCTGCAAGCCTGGGGGGGGGTGTCCCAGAATTTTTTGACACCCACTGTGATCTAGGGGATTCCCTAGACAGCTCTTGTCTTATTTTGTTAAAGGACTCACAAAATTAACAAACTCACTTCTCCTTCATTATGACTTACAACTGTGAAAGGACGATGCAGAGCAAGACGAGAGCCCACGCCCTCCTGTCTTCTCCCCGTGGGTGCCTGGATGGCGTTTCCCACAAGTAACAGTGAGTGAGGTGGTACCAAGGGTATACTCCGAGATGGGAGGTTTCCCATAATTTATTATTCATAGTTTTTATTGCGGATCTCAGTCAGATGACTTGCTGAATGGCTTGCCCAAGTCTCTGGCATTCCCAGAGGTTGAACTGATTTTAAGTGGCTCAGGCCACCCATGAGGAATCACATTTCCAAATCAAAGATGACCTAAACCAAGTAAACAGAGTCACTCAGAATGCTTCTTTCTTCTTTTGTTTCTTTCCTTCTCTCTCTCTCTCTCTCTCTCTCTCTCTCTCTCTCTCTCTCTCTCTCTCTCTCTCTCTCTCTCGTGTGTGCACATGTGTACATGCACATGTGTGTATGAGTGTGTCATGCTTGCACAAATGGAGGTTAGAGAACAACTTGGGGGAGGGTTGGTTCTTTCCTTTCATTGTATGAGTTCCTGGGTTCAAAATCACCACATCTGGGTAGGCAACAAGTACCTTTACCCATTGACCCATCTTAATGGCTCTTCAAGTATGAAGGCATTTTAAAAATTAAATTATTTATTTACATTCCAAATGTTGCCCCTTTCCTGGTTCCCCCTCCCAGAGTTCTTCACCCCATCCCTCCTCCCCATTGCCTCTGAGAGGATGCTACCCTACCCACCTACCCACACCGCACCCCTTCTCCATCCCCCTTCCATGGGGCATCAAGTCTCTACAGGATTAGGTGCATCTTCTCCCACTGAGGCCAGACAAGGTAGTCCTCTCGCTATATGTGCTAGGGGCCTCAGACCAGCCTGTATATGCTCTGTATGCTCTTTGTTAGGTGGCTTAGTCTCTGGGAGCTCCCAGGGGGTTCAGGTTAGTTGACATTGTTAGTCTTCCTATGGGGTTGCCATCCTCTTCAGTTCCTTCAGTCCTTCCCCTAACTCTTCCATAGGGATCCCTGACCTCAGTCCAATGGTTGGCTGCTGGTAGAGCCTCTCAGAGGACAGCCATGCTAGGCTCATGTCTGCAAGCAACAGCATAGCATCCGTAATAGAGTTAGAGCTTGGCGCCCACCCGTGGGATGCATCCCAGATTGGGCCAGTCACTGGAGGACAGTTCAGAAGGCTTTTTTTTTTTTACCAGACAATTTCTTTTCTTGATTTTTCTAAACATGTAAGCTGTGTTTGGATCAAAGCCTCTGCTTTCTCTGTCTCCTTTGGGAACACTGCTGTGGAGTTCTTTGGTCAGTTCATATTTTTCGTCTTTGAAACTTGGCTGACCGTTGTCTCATCATGGCGTTTCTTCCTCTTCTAGCCAGTCACACTGTTAGCAGTGGCTCTCACTGCATCTCTGCGACTGACACTGCTTCATTTACTCTCTTCATATCTGCCCTTTCCCATAGCCTTGAGTAACCCGTGGGCACTGATGTGGTAGTTTCTATTGGAGTAGAGAATAGCGCTGGCAGACACCATCCACTCCGCATTTGCCAATGCATGGCTTGCTGGCAAGTCTTTTGTTTGTTTGTTTGTTTTCGAGACAGGGTTCCTCTGTGTAGCCCTGGCTGTCCTGGAGCTCACTCTGTAGACTAGGCTGGCCTCGAACTTAGAAATCCGCCTGCCTCTGCCTCCCAAGTGCTGGGATTAAAGGCGTTCGCCACCACCGCCTGGCAGTGAGTCTTATCTATGTTAGTTTCTGGGCACTGGCCTCATCAGTTTTACTCCTCAGAGCATCTAATAAAGGTGTGCTTCAAACCACATCACATGTTTGCACTACCTTCCACACACACACATTCAATTTCACAAAGTAGAATTGTATTTGTCAAAATCGCAGAGGCTAAACCCACTTATAGTCACTTACACAAATAGAAATATCTATATTCTATATTTGTAGACTATAGTCTGCATATTCAGCATGGTAATTAACAGCTACAATGAGTCTAGCCACTAAAACAAAACAGTATTGTAAAAGAGAGTTCCCAATACTGGCTTTGAAATACCACAGATTCTTAATAAATTCTGAGAATCTATTGTTTTGGTTCTGTCTCCTTCCGGCCCCCTGAGGCCCTGCCTGTGTAGTCTCACACACACAGACACTGTTTCTCTCTGTGTATTTAAAGTGATATGCTTGATAACTGTCCTAGACACACTGATAGCAGAACAGAAGCCTGGCTAATGCTGCAGCTCGGTCCTGGACTGAGAGTTTCATAGCAGGCAAGCGTCACAGGAAGGATGTAGCTGTGTGGATGAGAAGGCTTTCTGTGAGAGTTGTGACACATGCCATCTGTCTCTAAAAGGTTCCTCCTGTCATTAACTGTCAGTACACTACATGTGATAGGCTCTCCTCATTGATATTATTTATCGGCAAAACTCCAGTGCAGTTCAAGCAGGTTACTTGTAAAAAAGAAATCAGAAGGAGTTGTCAGAAGAACTTTGAGTTTGAGAACACAGCTACCAGCCGATGCTTTATGAATTTGTTACTGAGCCTGAGGACTACAAAAAAAACAAATCATATTCAACTTGACGTGAACTGCTTTAGTCTTATAAAATAATTTTCTTCAACTAATAATTTAGATGTGTGAAGAAAAGTGGGTGTTATGTATTTTAATCACTCTTTTTTAAGGTCAGGAAGTTGGGAGATGGGCATGTTAGCACATAAAGTAGGCTCTTTGGGAGACTACGGCAGGGGGATCAGAACACTGAGGCCAGAAGAATAGGAGCTGAAGAGTCACATGATCTATTAGAGTCTCCAGGTGGAATACTGGATAACAGCTATCAGACGAGATGAGTGGCAGCTAAATATCAATGGTTGAAATAGCAAAATAAAATGGGAAAATATAAATCAGAACAGGAGAAAATCCATGTGTCTTAGGGTTTTACTGCTGTGAACAGACACCATGACCAAGGCAACTCTTATAAGGACGCATTTAGTTGGGGCTGGCTTACAGGTTCAGAGGTTCAGTCCATTATCATCAAGGCTGGAACATGGCAGCGTTCAGGCAGGCATGGCGATGGAGGAGCTGAGAGTTCTACATCTTTATTTAAAGGAAGCCAGGATCAGACTGTCTTCAAGCAGCTAGGAGGAGGGTCTCAAAGCCCACCCCCACAGTGACACACCTCCTCCAACAAGGCCACTCCTCCTAATAGTGCCACACCCTGGGCCAAGCATATTCAAACCACCACACCATCCCTGAGGGATGAGTGCTGCTGGGAGCTCTTCCCTCCTAGGGAAGCAGACACACAACCCCAGAGGGCAGGAGCCATGACAGAGGAGTTGAGAAAATGTGCACTACATGTTCATCAACAGAGAAAGGGGAAGAAGGAGACAGAAATTGTCCACTGCACTGGCAGAGGGGGGAGGCACCAGGAAGAGCCTGTGTTCTGGGCACATCACTGAAGCAATGATGAGAAGTCATTTAACAAAAGACTGTCCTCAGGAGGCAGCTAGACCCTCTAGGGATTGGGACCAGGGAAGCCCAGAGCAAAGACAGACCAACAGGACACTTCTAGATTATAGAGAAGAAATTGGGAACCAGAACGGTGCAGTATCCAGTGAGGGGGAAGCCTGGTTAGAACTAGAATCTGCAGGAGAATTCAGGTTCAGTCTCCAGTCACATGGTAGACATCGGGAAGGACCTCTCAGGGAGAGAATCAACGTTCCCAACCCTCCCTGTAAAGAACCTCTCACTGATGGCTGATGGGCCTGGCAGCTCCTGTGATCTGAACTCTCACAAGTGTCACTAGCATCTGGAAGTCCAAGAAGGAACACCGAGTCTGGATGCCAAGAAGGCTCAAGAGGTCACATTCCGACTCCCTACCACATTCATCTCTCTCCCTGTCTCATTTATTTAAACCCAATATCAAGTTATCAGGACACTGGCCATTTTTATTCTCTCTTTCTCTTCGATTCCTTTCTTTACATCATCATCATCATCATTATCATCATCATCATTATTATTATTATTATTGGTCTTTCCAAGGACCACAGCACGGCCTGGTTTGGGATCCTCCATGTATCAGGCTTCTGAAATCTAGGATTGTTTTAGGTTACCAAACTGTAACCTCTTTTTACCATTAGTCATAGACATGTCTTCCCCTTCCCCTTTCTCTGGTTGTGGACCTTAGCCTTAATGGCAGAAACGTCTTCCCAGTCCTGTTTCCCACTTCTACTCAGTCTTTATTTTCTATGCATCTCTACCGCTCCAGCACTAACCACTAGTCTTACTCTGTTTCCTCTCCACCACCACACAGTAATGAACACCTCAGCGTTCACAACACTACATGCAGTCCTCCACTTCCTAAAAAATGATCCGAGTTTAAGGGGTGATCATGTTTTATTTGATGGTCCCTGCATTTTCACAGTGCCCTACTCTTTGATGGTTTCCCTTATAGAAACTATGTTATTCTCTTGGGACTACTCAATATTGATCTGGGGCTGAGGATCTAACTAGTGAATTAGATCTCCAGTGCAGCAAAGAAAAATGGAAACCTAATTCTACTACAACCAAGCCCCTTGGAAACATTCTGACAACTGCAAGCACTTCCACTGGGTGAGTGAGGGCGGTAAAAAGAAATATCCAACCAACGGTTGACTCCACATGTGAAAAAACCATTGCACAATACAAGGCCCAAGAAAAACCAAAGCGACCCGACTCCTTACAACTCCCAGAAGTACCCTCTAATGAGAGTAAATGAGTGGATGCCCTAGGCAAGAATGTGACACAACAAGTTTAAGTTTGTTCAAATAAATCTAAGAAGCCACAAATACACCACTAGATGAATACCAAGAAAACATAAACAGAATGAAATGAGAAAAATGGATATGAAAGCAGAATTCAATAATGACAGAGAAATATCAAAAAAAATCAATATGATGACTAGAAGTACAAAGTGCAGGATGTCGAATAAAAAGCTCCACAGAAAACTTCTGCAACACAGTGGATCAAGGGGAAGACAGAAGACAGAAGACAGGGCTTGAAGACAGGTGATTAGAATATTCAGGTAGGCTCCCTTCTTCTGCCTGCCACTTCTCTGCCCACCTTCATCAGACTTGCGGAGCCTGAACCATACAGGTTAGCTTCCCAAGTGAGGATGCTTGAATCTTACTTAGAAGAGGGAATTAAATAGTCATAGGAGGCAGATGAAGGGAGGGAAGTGGGTGGTAGAGGGGATGGGGAGGGGAATGGGCAGGTGTAGGATCAGGTGTGGGGAGGGACAGGAGAGATGGTCAGATGGCCATGACAATGAATGGCAATCTGCAACTGACAGAGGGTGGGGAGGTGGGGGCATCTTGAGGACATGACAGAGACCTGAGTTAGGGGAACCACCCAGCAATCAGTGGAGTTGACTGTAACTGTGACTCATAGCATTGGGAATATAGAACCTGAAGAGACCACCTCCTGTAGCCAGGCAGGGACTCCAGTGGAGTGATAAGGACACCAACCTGCCCACAAAATATTCAAACCAAAATTTATCCTGTCTGAAAGAAATGCAGAGACGAAGATGGAGCAGAGACTGAAGGAATGGCCAGCCAATAACCAGCCCAACTTGAGATCCATCCCATGAGCAAGCACCAATTCCTGACAGTATTGCTACTCTGTTACGCTTGCAGATAGGAGTCTAGTGTGGGTGTCCTCTGAGAGGATCCACCCAGAAGCTGACTCAGGTGGATACAGAGGCCTATAGCCAAACTGTGGGTGGAGCTTGGGACTCTTATGGGAGAGTAAGGGGAAGGATTTTGGCTCCAAAGAAGATAGGAACTCCACAGGAAGACTAACAGAATCAACTAACCTGGACCCTTGGAGCTCTCAGAGACTGAACCACCAACCAAAGCATACACATGGCCTGAAACTAGGCTCCTCCCCCGAAAAGGTTGAACCTAGGTCCTCCCCTGAACATATGTAGCAGATGTGAAAGTTGATCTTCATGCAGATCCCAACAATTAGAGCTGGAGCTATCCCAAAAGCTGTTGCCTGTATGTGGGATATGTTCTTCTAGCTTGGGTGCCTTTTCTGGCCTTAGTGGGAGAGGATGTGTCCAACCTCAGAGAGATTTGATATGCCAGGGTTGGGGGATATGGGAGGAGGAACCTCTACTCTCTCAGAGAAGAGGATTATGGGAGGAGTAACTGGGAGGTGGAACAGTGAGCCAGATATAAAGTGAATAAAAGAAAGAATATTCAGGTAATGACAAAATGAGATCTGTAGGACATTATAATCCAACCAAGCCTATGAATCATGGACACTGGAATAGGAGAAGAGTTTCATGAAAAATGCAGAAGACATGTTTTGTTTTGTTTTGTTTTTGTTTTTGTTTTTGGTTTTTCGAGACAGGGTTTCTCTGTGTAGCCCTGGCTGTCCTGGAACTCACTCTGTAGACCAGGCTGGCCTCGAACTCAGAAATCCACCTGCCTCTGCCTCCCAAGTGCTGGGATTAAAGGCGTGCGCCACCCCCCCTACCCCGGCATAGAAGACATTTTTTTAAGAAAGGCGTTAAGAGAAATTTCTTTGCGTAAGTCTGTCCAGGTAAAATTGTCATTTAGAGTCCCAAACAGACAAGGTGAGCCAAGAAACCGCCTGTGGCATAGGTAACACAGTAAACATCCACCACAAGAGGCATATGCAGAGAAACACCAGATCACAAGCCTATCAGAGTGAAAGCAGGTGTGTTAGCAGAGAAACACCAGATCACAAGCCTATCAGGGTGAAAGCAGGTGCGTTAGCAGAGAAACACCAGATCACAAGCCTATCAGGGTGAAAGCAGGTGTGTTAGCAGAGAAACACCAGATCACAAGCCTATCAGGGTGAAAGCAGGTGTGTTAGCAGAGAAACACCAGATCACAAGCCTATCAGGGTGAAAGCAGGTGTGTTAGCAGAGAAACACCAGATCACAAGCCTATCAGGGTGAAAGCAGGTGTGTTAGCAGGAACTTTAAAAGCTGGAAGGACTTAGAACACTGTGTTTCGGTGTCTAAAAGATAATAAATACCAATCCAGCAAAGCTGTCATGAATGAAGGCTAACTGAAAGACTTCACAGTCAAAACAAACAAGGGATCTACGGACACTAAGCCATTTTCACAGAAGACACCGAAAGAGTGGTTTGGACTAAAGAGAAAGATCAGTACATTTCAAGGCAATAGAAAAGTGTAACCCACTTTACAAGGCTGAAGAACAGTCATCAAGTGAAAACCAGGAGAACAGCAAGCACTAAAGGGTCAACAAAGTGACACTAGTTACTGCACACCTCTTCATACCTTCATCTTCGATCTCAATGAAAAGACATAGACCAGCAGGCTGGATCGAGAACAATGAAAAGCAGTCTATCCTCCAAGGAGTGTGCCTTACCATGAAAGACATCCAAACTCAGGGTGAGAGGAAGGGAAAAGATACTGCAAGCAAACGCAACAAGGAAGCAGGCACCTGTCACTCAGAAACCTCCATAAGAAGTCAAACAAGTCAATAAAGAATATTGAATAAATAGGTCATTAAAAGGTAAGAACAAATGAAGAAGGATAATGCTTAGCCATCAAGGAGATGCAAAGTCTGGCTTTACTCTAGTTCTCTCACCCAGTCAGAAAGGTAGTCATTAGGAAAATAACAGAGTCTTTATATACTGATAAACAATTCAGTCACAAAGGAGATCAACGCAGAGATCCCCCTCAAACTTAAAGGTGATGTAGCCTATGACCCCAGTGAACCCACTCTTGGGTATTTTTAACCTGAAGAACTCCGAGTGGACGTGTGTCAAGCATGGTGATATGTCTGTGTTCACCATAGCACTGATCATGTAGCTCAATTACAAAGCATGTTCATCTGCAGGGGATGGATAAAGAAAACGTGACACATAGGAACCATGGAAACCCTCTCACCACAAATGTTCTTGGTAGGAAAAGGGGTGCAACTGTAGACATTTATATTAAGTAACTGTGAGAAAGTCACATTTACATGTGACCTTTCATTTGCTGTTCCTGGGTTTTACATAGATTCATAAAAGTCGCATATGCATAGGTGTTATGAGAGCAGATGTAAGACTTGTTGGGAGAACAGAGGGAGAGAAGCTAAATGACCAGGAAGACAGCATGGCTGGGAATGTGCTCCAGGATTATCAGATACCTGTGTGAAAGTGCCCTTCTGTAGCCCAGCAACATTGTATCTCGGCGTCTAAAAGACAATGAATATCAATCCACAGCAACATAGTTAAAACGAGATTAGTGGTATATGCTGCAATGGTGTTCCCCAAAGCCCACATGGTGAGGGCTCAGTTCTCAGCCTGCACAGTACTGGGAGATGTTGAATCCTCCTGGAAGCTGGAAGAGACCCGGCTATCTAGAGCTTCTTTCCACAGGCTGCCAGACCTTTCCTGTATCTCTCTCTGCCTTTCTGTTTCCTGGCTACTGAGTGCTAAGAAGCTTTGATCCAGGACACATCCCTTGTGATGAAATTCTGCCTCTCTAGATCAGTGATTCTCGATCTGTGAGTTGTGACCCTTTTGACGGTCATATATTGTGTATCCTACATATCATATATTTACGTTATGAGTCGTAACAGTAGCAAAATTATAGTTATGGAATGGTAATGGAATCCTTTTATGGATGGGGTCAGCCTAACACGAGGACCTGTGCGAAGGGGTCTCAGCACAGGAACGCTGAGAACTGCTTCTATAGATCGAAACACAGTGGGCTAACTTGACCAAGGATGTGAGCAACTTTAATTGCGATTTAAATAATTTCCCTCTTAATAAAAACAGTTCTAGGATATGCTGGGGGACTTGGTGAGACCTGTGCTCAGGGTTAAACACAGCTATGGGTGATGAATCACAAAAAGAAAGGTATAAATTGGGATTCTAGAGGTAAATAGTGGTATATAACTGAGATCCCGACAGTATAGAGCAGATTGTCTAATCACGGGGTCAAGGCCAGACTACATAGTGTATTCAAACTCAGTCGGGACTACAAGAGACTCTGTTTCAACAACAACAACAACAATGAACAGAAAACAACTTAACAGTTAAAAATGAGTTAAAATCTGTACTTTTTTTATGATTCAAAGTCCTTTTCACAGCTGGGGAGTTGGCTCAGTGGTCATGGGCTCTATCATGCAGCTGAGATCCTGTTGCCTCTGTCGGGCGGCTCACAAATGACTGTATGTTCATCTCCTAGGAGTCTCACACCCTTTTCTGCTCTTCACAGGCATTTGCACACCATACTCACACACATACACACACACACACACAACACATGCACAACACACTCATTGGAAGTAAATCTTATTAAACCTCTTCTCTCCTGAGACTCAGTTTGAAAAAATAACTTACAAATTCAGAATTGGGAGAAGGAGCTGCCTCAGTCACTGCAGGTATTTACCACTGGGCCTGACGATCTGAGTTTAATCCCTGTGACCCACAAGTTGTCCCTCTGACCCTCACATGCCTACCATGGCAATCATATGCCCACACTCACTTACCTTTGACACATTAAATAAATAAAATAAATTTAAGACCCTCATATAGCTATTTGAGTCCCAGTATTATCTTTCTGCTGCTATGTAAAGCAATGTCACTCATGTTTTTCATGGTGCATTTCTTTCAGCCATGTTTTAAGAAAAAGTTTTGTGCCAATGAAGCCAGACATCCCATCCCGACCCTCCCCACCGCCCCTGGAATCCTTCCACATTTTCTAAACATTGTTCGCCTTGTCTTCCAAACCGACTCCTCCGGAACAACAATCTCATTTTCGCAAGCGATATCACGATTGTTTCTGTCCCCTAACTTTAAAAACGTGCTTCTCCTTTGACCTTCAAATTTTCTGCTTACCACAGAAGTTTTATCAGTTGGTCTTCCTGACAGCTGGCATTTGTTTTGTCCTCTCTGGTCTCCTCCTGCCTTTCACAATAAGGTCCTAGATTATCACACAGTTGACTGACTGAATGGATGGAACACTGCTCAGAACAGACATAGCATCGCTCCCTTTGCTGAGGACGTCAACAGTTGCATATGGCACCATTTACCGTTAGCTAGCTTTACAGCCTCCACATTAATATGAACTCATTTCTTCAGTCCAGTGTGACATCCTTTCTCTCCTTTGAACTGCACCTCTACAGGAGTCCTATTCTTGGTTCAGCTACTCCAATTTCCTTTAGCACAATTCCAGTTTTGTCCTTGTTTTTGCACTGTTAAGCAACACACCAATCCTAGACAAATGGACGGTTCTTCCCCCACGTCTTCTGTGCTGTAGTCATGAGGCTAAGTGATCGCTATGCCAGAGTGGATCCAACAATGCCTGACTTCCTAGAACTATGGGCGACATGTACCATCCCCGTATGTACACATAGAATTTTGTAAGTGCAAGTCAGGAGACTAACTATGAAGATTCAGTGTTGCTTGATAGGAAATGAGCAGAAGGATGGCTTAGAGGATGGTAAAGTGTAGCGTGCCGTTGTATGGACAAACGTAGGGCTAAATGAAAGGGATAGTTTACATTAATATTAGGAGAAAGAATTCAACATTTACTCAAGAACTCCAGTCTTTGCTCTCACTTTCTTTGTGTAGTGTATTTGCAAGTGAGGCAGATGAGCAGTGACAGATGTATTTAAAATGATAGATTAAAATGACAGAGGCATGGTTGTCTGGCTCTCTAATTTGGGATTTATACAGAGACAAATGACATACCATGGATTAGGGACAGCTATCTAGTCTGCAGTAAGCCTGACTAAAAAGGTGAGTAGGAGTCTGGTGTAGCAGTTATTGCCTGATTTTTTTCTTTCTGGTACCACCTTATGCGGGGCTAGTCTCCAACATCCGTCTCTACGCTTTCTCCAAATCACCCTGCTTGCAAGGTCAGGTGAGGCCGCGCCTTCTCCAGCTCCCTTCCTTGTCTACCGGCCTTCCCATTATGCCATCTTTTCAAGGAACTACTGATCTCTAAACTCTCATGTAAGCCATCTCAGCTCCCTGGACTGGTCCGCTGCTCAAAGTCACTGGTTGTCTATTTCCAAGAAAGAAAACATGATGAAATCTTCATGCTTTTGATTATATTCTGTTTTTGTAGTGAGAAACATCACCACTCATCAATAGACCCGTTTTTCAGTTACAGAACTTTGAATATTGTAAATTATGCTGTACATGATTTAGTTGACATGGGGGGGGG
>JADRCC010230689.1:0-16928 GCA_019843855.1 Hylomyscus alleni
TTTCTTTCTTTCTTTCTTTCTTTCTTTCTTTCTTTCTTTCTTTCTTTTCTTCCAGAAAAATTTCATGTAGTCAGAATAAAATCTTGTTTCCCTTCAGTATAGAAGGATTTAAATATATGTTGTAAGCATTAATAATGGAGTCAATCCAATCAATAAAAGAGTGGGTGCAGGGATTGAATGACTAAGTGGCTTGGGGCAAAATGAATGGTGAACAAAGAAAAAGAACATGGTCCCTAATTTGAGACAAAAAGAAAACTGCTCTGCCATATGGCAAGCAGGGCAATGGCCTCTTACAGCTGTTAGACACAAGAGTACTCATTATAATTTCTGATAATACTTTTTTGTCTAAGTATGGCAAAAAGGCCTCTTTTGACTGGTGTTAGCTATTATGATGCAGCAAGGAGGATCTGTTGTAGAAACAGAAGGCACTATCCCACATGGACAGCATGAGACTCTGGGAATAGAAAAATAAACAAATGCAGCACACTCAGATGACTGATTTAGAATGCTCCCGAAATCTCATGTTCTAAGACTGAACTCTATGATACATTGAATACAAGCTCCTTTTACTGTGCCTTTAGCTACTGTCTTAATTCTGGCAACACTAACATTCAGGTGTCACTTAAGAAAACAGCCTTACCCTCTTTCAGGCTTTGGGGTTTTGTGCTTTCCAGATATATTACCAATGCTTATTAAAATTTATTTTGTGTAATATTAATGTTTAAAATATAAGCATAATTACCATGAACCCAGAGAAGTCTTCCCTGAATACAGACAAATATAACCAAAGGGAAAGGAGCTTAGAAATCTAACGGTTATTACTAAACTAGTATTAATATATACATATAGAAAACACTCTAGTCCTCTCCTTAACATTTACAGAGTTTTACACTTTCAAAATATTAAGATTTTTATTGGGAATATGGTAACCTGGCCTAGCAAATCAGGAATGTTTAGAAAATAGAAAGGTGGAATAGAGGACTTCTAGTCAAGAAATTGCAGCTTTTCATTTGAAAATGCTCAGTGATGTCTTGGTTGATTGAAATTGCTAATCAAAGCAAAAGAAATGTGATTCAAGCAATTACAGAGCAAATGTGGCTTCTTATTTTTGAGACACATGCTGAATGTCTAAGCATGATGTTATCAAACCTTTTGGATCACTTCTCATCTTATATGTTTTTAATTATTCACAATGTTTTTCTTCTTTCTTTCATCTCTATTCATTGGCTACCTACCTAATAATTACAATAGTATCTTCTAGATTTTTTAGCTTTTACTCTTGGAACATTTTAGATAAGATTTTGAAAGCAATAGAGAGATGGCTCGTTGAGCAAAAGCACTTTTTAAGCATAGATGAGGGCCAGAATCTCGATCCCAGAGCCCATATAAAAAGCCAGGCCTATCCACACATACTTGTAATCCCAGCACTTTGGGAGGCAGACACTGTGGTATCTATCTCTTGGGCTCTCTGAACATTAGCATGGCATCATGTTCAGTGAAAGGCCTTTCTCAAAAGAAAGAGGCAGAAAGTAACAGAACAGGATGCAAGATGAATTTTCTCCTGTGTCATCTTTATGCTTACACAAGCATGAGTATCTCCAAGTACATGTGTACACATGAACACACAGACTCAGGAATACACACAGCTTTCTCACACATGCTCGTGAGCACACACGTACACACACACACACACACACACACACACACACAGAGAGAGAGAGAGAGAGAGAGAGCAAGAGAGAAAGAGAGACATATACCTTTCTTGCATATACACAGCACACAAAGGCAGGCAAAGAGAAATGTAGAGAAAGAGGCAGAGTGAAAGAGAAAGAAAGAACTTAACACATGAATTGATAAGTCACATGTGGATTGATTGATAAATAGATAAATAAATAAGCAAATGAATAAGTGGCAGCTCTGGTACACAGGATACAGAAGGAGATTGGGGTATGATGCCTGATTGGGAAATGTTTTCAGCTGATTAAAAGCATTATTATGAAAACATGTCTCAGAGTCTAAGAAACTGAAATTTTTCTAGACTTCACAGCTAACAATAAACTTTAAGTTACTTAAGACATAAGACTACTGGGGCTGGAGAGATGGCTCAGTGATTAAGAGCACTGACTGCTCTTCCAGAGGTCCTGAGTTCAAATCCCAGCAACCACATGGTGGCTCACAACCATCTGTAATGAGATCTGATGCCCTCTTCTGGTATGTCTGCAAACAGCTACAGTGTACTTACATATAATAATAAATAAATAAATCTTTAAAAAAAAAGACATAAGACTGCTATTCTGCTGTATACTCAGCTTGCTTGTTCCAACTGCCTTTAAGAAAACAATATAACAACAAATCATCTTACTTGCTTTGATTTCCAGTTAATCAACATTTATAACCTAAGGTAGTACATTGCTATAATCCTAAGTTAGGTACTCTTCCTTCCCCAAGAATAATTTATGTATGTTTATATGTTTATGAGTATGTTGTGATAATAATTTAATGGAAGCAGAAAATGAGCTGAAATCAGCCTTCAAAATCCACCATAAGTGTTTTTCAAAACACAAGAATACTGTGAGATAAACAATGATTTTGTAATACATTATCATCTGGGTCAGTTGAGGTCAGATACAATCAGTGACTTAGTCCCCTGTGAAACTCGATTAAAGACTTCCTAAAAGTATCCTTCCTTCCTTTCCCACCTGATGCTAGCTGTGAAGTTCAATAAATACAAAGCAAAATCTTTTTGTTATGGAGCAAAGACAGACACAGATGCAAGGACAGATTCCCAAAACAGCATTCAGGCAGGTATTGATTGAGATTCATGTTACAGACTGCAAGGAACAATAGAAGACAGAGGAAGAACAGAGTAGCAGATTGAAATCTAGCCTTACTCTTATTCAAATGATGCCAATGGGAAATACTCTGAAAACTGTGACACTGACAGAGGTTGGATGTGGAAGGATGAGACAAACAAGGCACAATCCTGACAGCCATCCTTTAGTAGTTCTTGGAAACAGCTCTTAATCTGAGATTACCTTTTGAATCCTCTCATTATAAGGTAAATGATACAGACTTCACTCCAACTGAGATGGTAATGGTTTACATTTGGAAAGGGGAATAGATCCCAGACAAAAGGTAAGAGTCATCAGATCAGGGGTCAACACTTTCAGAACCTGGGAAATGAGTGCCTTGATACTAAAGGCAGGATAAGGCATTGACACAGCATCCCATGAAATCCATTGGTATCAATGATTTTACTAACTGGTCTTAAGCATTTCCTCTAGGTTTTTTTTTTTAACTTTTCTTTTGTTGCTGTGGTAAAACACAATGATCAAAACAACTAGGGAGGAAACGATTGATTTCATCTTACAACATCCAGGTCACAATCACTGAAGGATTTGGGGAGTTGATGGCCGTAGACTGAAAGCAGAGACCATGGAAGAACTGCCTATGGTTTCATCTCCTGGACTTGCTTAGCTTACTTTCTTATATAACCTAAAGCTATCAACAAAAGCAGCACTACTCACAGTGGTCAGGGCCTTCTCAAGCTAATAATGAATCAATAAAATGTTCCAAAACCTTGCCCACAGGAAAACCCAATGAAGGTAATTCACAAATGGAGATTCTCTGTTTTCACATATGTCTGGGTCAAGATGTCAAAAATCAAGGAGCACAATATCCCTAGGGACAAATAAACACCCAAGCATTAACTGCATGCTATTTTCCAGGAGCAACTGAGCCATGGCCATATATCATTGAAAGCTACAATCCCATGTCATCAGACACAGATCACAACCCAGGTTATGCATTTAAGATTCAATGAACATAAATCAAAATATCATCAACACTCTGCAAATGTCTCTGATAAAATCTTGGCAATCTAAAATTTGATCTTTGCCAAAATCCTAGATGAAGTAATTCTAGATCTGAGCTTGAGAAAAGATAGACACAAAATAAATGGACAATAACAAAAAAAAGAAAGACAGATATCCAGAGACAGACACTGAAAGATCTTACTGGGCCACTTACCTGAACACGTTAATGAGAAAATATCCACAGATAAAAGCAATGTTCTTCTCAATAGGTAGTGATAGACTCTATCTGCTTCTTTAGTAAGTAATAGACTAACCCCTCTAGATGTAGTCAAAGGAGAGTATCTGAAAATGACACTACATTTTTTAATTCTGTAAAAATAGTGAAAGCACAAACTAGAGTTGTGTTGTTAGCTTTATTCCTTAAATTGTTAGTTGCTATTGATGACTAGTGTTTCCAGATTCTAAAGTTCATGGAATGTGGGGAAATCAAGACACTTTGGTAAGTGATTCAAACAATGAAGATAAATATCTTTAGTTATCAAAAGATTTGTCATCATAAATTTCAAATAAGGTTTTACATGCTTTTTCAGGTATAAGTAAGCAAATAGCACAATTTATACCCTTGACCTAGAGTTTTGCACACGTCTGTACCCTGAAAGTTCAAATGAACACACAAAAATTATTGTAGGAAATGAGTCTGCAGAACTCCTCTGATGAGAACTACAGGTAGCATGACCTTTCCATGCTAGAAGTTAGACAGATATGAACGTTCGCAGTGCTGAGGAAGGTTGAAATTACCTTGGATTTCCCAAAGTAATCAGCATAATTACAAAGAGAATGGTGTGCTGTCAAAAATAGAGAAAACTAAAATCCACTGATCTGTGTATGGATACACCAGCACTAATCACTGTATTTTGACTACATTATTCACAGAAATTCTCTATTCAAGAGTTTATCCTAACACAAAAACTTCCATCCACAGTACCTGCTAAAAAATCCATTACTCATTATTTCTCAGCATATTATTTCATCTCAGATATGAGCCTTCCTGAATTACACTTCAAGTTTTTCCTGAGACTCTTTTGTACAGGGAGAGACACTTTCGCCTATAACAATTCACAGGAAAGTAGAACAGAATAGACTAACTAGCTTTGCAAAGCCAGCCCTAAAGAAAGACATGAGGCGGGGATTTGTAAGGTGATATTTCTCAGTGTGCTTTCCAGTGTGCTATTATAATAACAACAACTTTTACAGGTTCCTAATAAGACTTAAATCTAAGTTTTCACTCCTACATTCATACAGGTCTATTCATCTACTAGTTACTGCCATTCTAACACATGAGAAAATGTTATGGGCAAACGGTACCCATGCCCTGTATTGTCACAGTTGAAGTCTAATACCTAACTTATTCCCTTTGGGCTTAATTTTTTTTTCTTGCCACAATACTCAAATGTAGAAGCAAGGTCATCCTAGAAATAGAGTCATAGCTATGATATGTATTCAATAATTATAATTTTAATTATATTACATGATATCATGCAAAATTCACAACTATCCTGAAAGATTGACTTTTTAAGATATCACAATTTGATTACATTAATAAAATAAATGCTGATAAATTTGTTGAAATTTTTAAGCTTTCAAAAATTCTCATTGCTTTATAAAATTGCCTATTTTACAATATTTAACATTCATATAAAGGTAGATAATTCGCTCTTACCCCTACTTCTCTACCTTGCTTCTTCCCACTTTGTTCCCCCTCTCTCTTCCCATTCCCTTTCCCCCTCTCTCCATGTGGTCATCCCCTACTTCTCTACTCTTGCCTTCTCTCTGCCTTTCTCTGCCTCTGCTACCCTCTTAATTCCCCTCCCCATGCTCTGAATAAACTCTATTCTATACTAAAAAAAAAAAAAGAGGTAGATAATTCACCCAGGACTACAATACAATTCTTTTGAAAATACTTTTGGAATCCAAACTTACTTCAAATAAGTCATTGAAGATTAATGTTACTCTTGAAAATTCTAAAATAAATTACAACAAAATATCAAATTGGCATAAATGTCTTTTATCCTTAAGGTCTAAACACATAATTTTCTTCTGTTTTAAAAATGCAGCAATAATTAAAGCTTAAAGTTCCTAGTATCCCAAATTGATCCTTCAAAGAGTGCTGGAAAGGTTTAATATTACTGATAACACAGAAAGCAACTGGTATTATTTTTTATTAATTCCCTTATGAAATAAATCACACATAAATGTTATGGCTCTGCACATTAAATATATCCCTGGGCCTGTTGATTTTTTCAAGGCTTGATCATCTATTTGTTATTCTTAAAGTCTTACTTTGACTGGGCTCAGATTTAAAAGTGGAATCTCTCAGCAAGGACAACCTACAGCTCTTGGCAATCTCTTCCTGGTTTTCTTTGGCTTCCTCTATTCCCTTGGCCAAAAGTTTATCATATTCTGTAACTTTTCCATTTTTTTTGTTGCTGTTTAGTACATTATAATAGTGGGTGTTTGTGTTCAGGACACATAAAGTAACAAGATGCTGAATCTTGGGTACTTTGGTTGTGGGCTCCTTGCCTTCTTTGTGTAAGAGCTTTCTGAAAACATACTGACAGATGTCATCTTCTTTAGAGAGACTGAATAGCTTTCAGATTCTACCAGCTCTTTTGGCCCTAATCACTGAGAAAGCACAGTACTATCTGTCAGTCTTGGAATATCCTTCTCTTCTCTTTTATAATACTGTTGGGATCACTCAAACTGGCACACATAGTGTATACCTGAATACTTATGGTTTCTTGTCTTCAGTTCTTCCTGGTCTACAAAAAGAATATCCCTTATTCAACAGCACATGTGCTCTATATTGGGCAAAGACACTTTGCTTCATGTAAATTTTTCATCTGCCATTACCACCACTCTTCACCCAAAACATCAACAACTACTTATGTAGCTATGTGTTTCTCATAGAAAGCAGGAGAATTCATTCATCTTCCACTTGAATGTGTGTCTAATAATCAATGAATTGAAAGGAGACAATCCACTTTACCTCAACACAAATGGCTGACCATGATGTGCCATGGAATAGACTGGGCCTTTGACTTCATGATACCTTCCTTTGGTATGCTGCGCCTGACTCCCGTCCTGCAGGAAAGAAAGACCAGCACACAGGTTCCTTCCAGCCACAGTTTACTCAGGCCTTGAAAGTTACAGATGGAATAAGGGTGTGCCCCCAAGCAGCCCATGAGCTCAGCTTAAATACCCTTAGTGACTGTCAATGGTGCCATACCATGCTTCATCTCTCCATAGGCTGCCGAGGTCTTACAACAGATCATGCCACAGGCAGGGTCTGCCCACTTGCCAGAAATGGAGTTGTATGACACATAACCGGGGCTGGACTCAGCGCCATCTTTAGGGCAAGGCACAGCGCACCACACTTTGGTACATCATGATCACTTAGTACTTGTGCCTAACAACAAAATGAACAGAAGAACTATTTGGTTGTTGATTTAGAAGCTCCTAAACTACAAATAGTAAAGGTGCATTTGCATAAAATGAATGTGTTCCAATTTTCAATGATGATAATTCAATTTTTCCACAGAAAATATAATTTAAAACAGTGGTCACAGGTAAGGATAAAGAAGTCAGACTTCATGGATTTAAATCCCATTTCAGTCTGTTTCATTTTTTAAAAAATGATGTATAACCTATGTTGACTTCAGTTTTCTTTCATGTAATTTAGTACAGTATCAAATTCTTCCCTAGAGAGTTATAAGGATTAAGTGAATAAATATACTCAATAATCTTAGAACAACACTTAATGATCAAGAGCTATTCCTTTTAAACACAACAACAATAAAAGTATTTTCATTTATCATTTTGAAATTCACCTAAAGCCTTCAGATGAAAGGTACTTATCATATGCAGTTACAGACTACAGTTTAAATGTATACTTTATCGCCCAATACTAGTAAGAATGGCTATTTAGAATTTCCACAAGAGACCGTTTCTGGATCCTAGTCATGTGGATCATGAACAGTGGGATATGTGGCAAATTAAGTTGTTTTGTGTCCAGTTTTTGTAACTGTGTCTCTGTCTTATTGATCTACGTCTGACTCCCCACCTTTATTCTAGTCCAGAACATATTGTGTCATGGCAGGCCTCTTGCACAGGAAAGAATACTGCTGATCAGTTGTGGAAGTTTGAATATGCTTGGCCCAGGGAGTGGTACTATTAGGAGTTATGGCTTTGTTGGAGGAAGTGTGTCACTTTGGAGGTGGGCTTTGAGACCCTTCTCCTAGATGCCTAGAAGCTAGTCTTCAACTGTTTGCCTTCAGAACAAGATATAGAACTCTCAGATTCTCTAGTGCCATGCTAGCTTGGACACTACTGTGCTTCCTGCCTTGATGATAATGGACTAAATCTCAGAACCTGTAAGTCAGCTCCAATTAAGTGTTGTCCTTTACAAGAGTTGTCTTGATCATGGTGTCTCTTTACAGCAATGGAAACCCTGAGACATCAGTGCTTCTAAGTCACTTCTAAACTCCTTCCTGAAACCTTACTTCATTCCTCTAATTAACCCCAGATTTCAGTCATGAAATATTTATTTAGCACTTAAGCATTTACTATCTTGAAGGAAATACTTTATTTTTAAAAGGTTTTGGGGAATAAGCAAATATATAGAAACATATTCTCTTCCTTTAGGTTTCTACTCTCCTACTTAGATATCTACTGATCTCTCCTTCCAAGTCTTTATACTTTAGACTGGCTTCCTGGAATCTCCTAAATTTCCACTGTAATGTCTTAACTATGATCTCCAGTAGACTTGCTCCAGTTCCTCCAAATTGCTCAAGTTGTTTCAGTGCCTAGGAAGTCCAGCCTCAGAATCTCTGTGAAATTAGCACACATGAGAGGACATGTTTGGCTTCATTTTTGGCATCCAAGCTACTCAGATTTCCATGGGTTTAACATCAAAGTCTTGCCTGTTTAAACATGACAATAATCTACCCACTGTTTTCTGGCACCATGTAACTCTAAGCCTCTATTATTCTTCTGATAAGCAGAACTGAATTCAGAGAGTACTGTGCATTGTGATTCCATGTCCATCTAACCTTGAGCCATAGACAGTAGTCCAGGTTCATACATACATACAAATATGTGTCTGGTGAAGCTTAGTGCCTTCTTCCCAGAATCTAACTCTGCAGAGACACAGACTAAGAAAGGGTCCAGCTAAAGAGAGCCCCAAACATTTCATCACAGTCTTCCCAAGAAATATGTCCATGTCTTCCAAAGTACACAAGCCAAGAGAGAAATGCTGTTATCTTTCTAGTAGTATGTGTAGAAGATGCATGCACTTTTCCAGAGATTTTCCAGAGATGTGAAAATGTGCAGATTTCAATGGACTTGAGTCATGTCTAACCTCACTTAATGTTTTAAAACAAATTCAACAGGCTATATATAAACCCCATGTCCCTGACATAGACACATACTGAATAAGAAGCTTGGTCAAGATCACACAGGTCCTTATATAGCACACTCAGAGCTCTCTTCACAACTAAGGCCATCTCCTAGGAAGAGAGCAGGCAACCACAGAGCCTCTAGAGGACAGCATCTACAAAGAGAGTCTACAAATTCATGCCAGGTAATGAAGCCAGAGAGAACTTCACAGCAACAAGGACAATCTAGACCATCACTGGCCTTCACCAAGACTGCCAGTAGCTCCCATAACCAGATTGTTTCTTTCCAGCAGTAACAGAAATGAAAGGAGCAGAATATCCCTGTGCTCCATGTTCCCCAGACAGTATACAAGTCGCAGTGCCACATTCTGCTTCATCCCACAAGCAGCACATCCCTCAGTTCATGTTACTAACATCTTATAGTACAGTGTGCACTGGCCAATGTGAGTGTGGGAATATGCTTTAATCCATAAGATGAGTTCTCCGGATTTAGTAACCAGATGAACAAAGGAGAATCCATATCACCAAAATGTTGAGATTCTGGTAGTAGGAACAAGCTACTAAACAGGCGACCTTTGTAGATAAAAGAGGTGTAATCTGGGAGTTTCTATTTCTTCTGAGAGATACGTACAAGAAGGTCTCTCTAAGGGGTAGCATTCTGTCACTCAGTACTGAGATATGTATGGCTACATGGTAGCTAATTTGGGTTTGTCAGTAGAATTTGTAATCAAAGTGATCAAAGACAAACCCCAAGCAAAGTTGTAAAGTCTCCATATAAGTAATAGTATCTTCTTACATTTAACTAACTGGAGATGGTGGTGAATTACTTCTGGTATTTTTAAAGAGCAATCCATCTACTCTTATTCCAACTACTGCTACAAAGTCAATCAAACATTATAATTCTGGTTCATGGAGCATTGGGAATATTAGCTTTATAAGCTGACAAAGATTCAGTCTAGGTTATAGGTTGATGTACTCTTCTAAACTTTAGACCATATTTATTTATATAAATTATCCCACTTGAAAAATCCTATTCTTTTACAAATCTTACTAAGCTACAGAAAATAATAAGCACCTTTTATCTTGATTTGGAACTTAAACAAAGACTGACAAGTATTCTTTGGTTATATTGTAAGTATTCAAAGTTCAGGAATAACCCTACATAAAATTTAACAGTAAAATCTATCGGAGCATTTCTGGGAACCATTAAGAAATGCTTGATGTGGCAGCTATAAGACATGAGACACCTGCAAGTCCTCTAGGTAGAAACCAACCATCAGACAGTTCTACAGTCTGAGTGATAACCTTTCATAAATCACAGTGAAGCTTTCCTAGAAGGCAAGGTAAATTCTTCCATCAAGAAAATATATGCAGATTTAAACTCATTTTTAAATGGAAAGATGAGCTGCAGAGCTTTACTCTGTTTGGAGGTTAAATTTGCCCAGTGGGAAGACCAGTTACAGAAGAATTACAGTAGTCTAGACTCAAATAGAAAGGAGGAGGAGGGAGACTATGAATCCATGCTCATAGAGTACTTCTGAGCTTAATGTTACAGTATTATTCTCCCCAGAGGAAAAGAAATATTTTAAATTATAGTACTATTGTGATTCGTAAATAAGAATATGGCATGAAGTTATTTTAGTCTGACACTGATGTTACCTGTAATTACAGTTTTCCATTTTAGCAGACAGGTGAAACTCCAAGAGGGAAGAAAAGGTAGAGAAAAGAATGTATTTTGACTATTAAGTCTGTTGTTATGGGAAATAATAAGAAAGAAATGGGCCGTGTGAGTAAAGATCCTTCTGGTATGTCTGATATTGATCCTACTTAATATATGTTCTCTGCAGTGTTTCTGAAGTTTACCGGCCTAGTTCCAGTGTTATCTTAGTACATTAGTGGGGATTTAGTAGATTTACAATTTACATCTCTTAGCAACCAAATTATTCCTTCTCTTGAGGCCTATAAAGGAAAGTCTTAAACAGTCACTTATCCCTTGAGTTTACACACTCTTGTGGCCTCTTGTTCTCTGATAGTATATTCTGATCTTTTCTATTGTTTTGCTGAAAAAGACATTGTTACTTTTGCAACTCTTTGTTGACACTATTTTCAATTCTTTGGACAAGAGGACAAGAACCAGAAACACCTATCCCAGACCTGAGCCTATGGTTATATAACATTTTCAGGGTTAGACTTGGCATTGAGAATTAAGTTTCTAGACAAGTCTCTAATTTCTAGTGAAGGCTAATGTCTCTTTAGGTTTTAAAACTGATCTATTCTTGTGCTTAGCATCCCAGTTTTCTTGTTGTAAAGAAAAGAATCAAACTCTTCTGGAATTGGAGACACTTAATAAAATCAACCATGAAATCTATTCCACACAATCAGATATGTGGGCTTGCAGGTTTTATATGCAGCTGGTGTCAGAGGCTACTTTAAGGATGTCTTTCTTATCCAGAATATTCTGTATGTGTTTCTGGATAATTGTGATTAATTCCTCAAAGAAATTACTACTATCAGTTTTTAAAAGTGTGGATCACCCTCAACAATATGAACACAACTAATCATGGCCTCTATATTAGTAAATACTATACAGAAGATTTTTCTCTCTTGTTATTGACCACTGATATCAGCAAAAGATAAAAAGATTGCCCTGTTATGAGAATATCTTTACAGAATTACAAACAGTACATTGGCTTCATTCACTCCCTTACTACAGGCAAAATAATCCTCTTTAGGAAAAACTTGTAAGAAATCTCATGCTAGTGTCTAGAGAGATGGTTCAGTGGTTAAGAGCACTGGCTGCTCTTTCCAAGACCAAAATTCTATGTCCAACTTCTTGGGTTCTTTCTCTAGCTCTTCCATTGGAGACTTTGTGCTCAGTTCAATGGTTGGCTGTGAGTAACCACTTCTGTATTATTCAGGCACTGGCAGAGCATCTCAGGAGTCAACTATATCAGGCTCAGTAAGCACTTGTTGGCATCCACAATAGTGTCTGAGTTTGGTAACTGTATATGGGATGGATCCCCTGGTGGGACAGTCTCTGGATGTCCTTTCCTTAAGTTTCTACCTCAGTCTTTTTCTCTGTATTTCCTACCATCAGTATTTTGATCCCCCTTCTAAAGGACAGAAGTATCCACACCGTGGTCTTCCTTCTCCTTGAGTTTCATATGGTCTGAAAATTGTATCTTAGGTATTCCCAACTTCTGGGCTAATATCCACTTATCAGTGAGTGCATGCCATATGTGTTCTTTTGTGATTGGGTTACCTTACTCAGGATAAAGTTAGACTCCAGAGAATCAAATAACTCTATTAAAAACCTGGGGTACAGATCTAAACAAAGAATTCTCAACTGATGAATATCGAATGACTGAGAAGCACCAAGAGAAATGTTCAACATCCTTAGTCATCAGGGAAGTACAAACCAAAACAACCCTGAGATTCCACCTCACCACAGTCAGAATGACTAGGACAAAAAGCTCAGGTGACAGCAGATGCTGGAGAGGTTGTAAAGAAAGAGGAACATTCATCCATTGCTGGTAGGATTGCAAGCTGGTACAATCACTCTAGAAATCAGTTTGTAGTTTCCTCATAAAATTGGACATAGTACTACCAGAGGACCCAGCTATACCACTCCTGAGCATATACCCAGAAGATGCTCCAGCATGTAATAAGGACACATGCTCCACTGTATTCATAACAGCTTTATTTATAATAGCCAGAAGCTGGAAAGAACTAAGATGTCCTTCAACAGAGGGCTGGATACAGAAAATGGTACATTTACATAATAGAGTAATACTCAGCTATTAAAAATGATGAATTCATTAAGTTCTTAGGCAAATGGATGGAACTAGAAAATATCAGCTTTATCTTATCTCCAGGCACGAAGGTGGTATACAGATGTACATATAGACAAAGCACATATACACATGAAATAAAATAAATGAAAAGTAAAATAATCTCATTCTGAAAACAAAATTCGAAAAGTATCCATCCCTGATCTCAAATATGTTATATCTCAATTCTCTTTGGCTGAGAATCCCCAGTGTGTAAAGAAGTATACAGAATGATAAGGTAAATGTCTCTCCATTAAAAAAAGTACCAAGTGGGTCTAATGCCCTAGACAACATTTATATTATAATAAAGCATTTATCTAATCCCTGGTGTGTATTATGTAAAGTTGCCCTGAATTCATTCTTTGGTTTTATTATTTATAGTCCAACTACTTTAGTCAATAATTTTTCCTTCTGAAAAATGGGACAAAATGGTGGATGAAAGATGTCCATGATAGGTCAGAAAGAAGCAAAAGAAAAGGTTCTATTCCCTACTTAAGACCATATTCACAAACTGGAAAAGGATTTTCCATGTAGAATTGTATTAAAGGAAAATATTTTAGGAATGTAGAAATAAATATTATTTATAAGTAAAGATTGTACAGTTAAGCACATATTATATATAGTTAGGACATGCCACATACAACATTGAAGAACATATTATATATACTTAACACATAATGATAGCTATTTAGTTAGTAGTTACTCATAATATAATCATATCCTACATACGTTACATGTAGCTTTATTTTCTTGTATACTTTTAACACAAACTCCCAGACCATGAGATCCCACAAAGAGCATATCAACATGTTTGGAGATTAGTAGTTCATGAGATTTACTCTTTAATACAAATAACCTGCTCTTCCTCTGAAGTCTGCTTGGTCTTGACACAAAGGGACTCTTGTTTTCATAGCTCTGCTTACTCACGGTTAAAAAACATTTTCTCCCCTTCTCGATACTGTACCTCTCCTCCATAACATGCATCTCAGAGGTGCATTTTTTCCAAGATTGTCAGCTCTAGAAAAGTAAGATTACCCCTCATTCCATTCTAGAAGTTTCTGCTTTTTCTCCACATACTTGAAGACCTTTTTTATAGTAAGGACTTGCAAGGTCTTAATGCCTGTTAAACATTAGAAAAGAAAATTATGGAAAGAAAAAAAGTACATCTATTCTGCTCACTGTTGATTAAATCCAACTGTTAAAAAACAAAACAAATCCATTCATGAACTGAGTGTACACTTATTAAACATGTCCTGAATACTCAATGTAGGAGAAAGCCCAGTGTTTGTAAAAAGCAAGTCTTCTAGAGTTGTGTCTAGTCAGAGTCAGAAAACAACAAATGGGCAAGTGGGAGACAGAGTGCAAGTACTGTGATGCGACCCTCTCAGAGAATTCTCATATGCAAGGAGGCCAGGGTAAGGCAGAAGCCTGGGAAGCTGGACCACTAAACTACAGGTTTGTGAAGGAACTGATTCTAAGCAGTCTACATAGCATCTTTTGGCTTCTTGAAATACAACCAAGAGAGAGGAATCTTCCAGTCTGGTTCCAACTTGATTTCTCTACATCTTGTATCCAAGGTAAGTGGTGTCTACAGCATTAGAATCTTATTGACTAGTTCCATACAGAAATTCTAATAAAAATGGGAGAGCTGTGAGGAAACATGAAATACTACCACTAGAGAGTCTAGCAGGAAACTGATTTAGATGGGACGATAAAGAAAACTTCTCCACTGATGAAATATTTAAGACATATTTAATGAGCCAGGTAATAAATGGGGAAGGAAATGCTCAAAAATGGTGTAGAGATGAGAAAGAATGTTGATATATATTGGAAGACAGGATGACTACACTTACTGACAGACTAGACATGGACAGTAGGGGAGGAAGAAGCCTAAGGAATTATTCTCAAATTTCAGGCATAAGCACCTGAAGGCTACCCATGGCGGGGAGCTCTTTCTGGACATTACCTATCCATTACAAACTGCATGCAGCATGCATTTCAGGTATGCAAGGTCATTCCCTACCTAATAGTATGGGCTTATCAGATAATTGGGAAGGGTAGGGTGGATAGAAAGGTTTATGTCTTCACAGAAAGAATCATTCCTTCATTTTTCAGTTTTTCTCAACATTGTAACCATGTCACTTTCTTGAGACTCCAGAAACACAAAGGCTGCACTTTCAACTCAGCTCTGGACACACTTGCTAAGCAATAGCTTGGAATGATTGCAATTAATTGGCAATGCCCCATAAGGTACTAGCCCTGTGGGATAAGTAATTTACACTTCAAGGAGAATATTCCATGCCTAAATAACGATTTCCACACATTTAAATAGTAGAATTATTTTTTATCAAACTTACAAATGCACTCATACAAAGCAACTGAGCCTAAATTGCAGATGAAGAGAGGCTAGCTATTCCAGTGGAGCCTGGGTTAGAGATTCTGAGCATCCTTTGTCACTCTTTTCCTCCTACCTCTGAAATGGGTCACTGCAGAAGATTGAGACTTTGCTTTAAGTCAAAGATAAATTGGATGAGATGTCAAGAAGTCTTGGACTGGGTTAAAAATAGACCTGAAATTAAAGCATGAAAGCTAAGACAGAGTAAATGAACAATAAGCCCAGTGATCTTAGAACACTTCAAATGCAAATCACATTTTAAAGATATATCCTATTGTCTCACACTAAATGTCAAAGAGCAGTAGGATGTTGGTTATAATGCTCATATAAAAGTGGTAGTCTCCAACTAAGCAAATTACAAACTTGATGAACAAATACATAAGAAGGTATAAGAGGACATGAAATAGCAGAAAGTCCTGAGCAGGTTGAGGTGAATACCCTTGACCAAGAACAGGGGAACTGAGACATTGGTTGTGTCCATTCCTCAGGGAGCAACCAGGATGGGAATCTCTCACAAAGAAAGCTAAAATTTAACTCTTTGCTAAACCAGAAGCAAAGAAAGAAGGGAGCTTATTAAGACAAACTCATGGAGCTGCATAAGGAGAAAAAAATCAGGTATAGATTAACACAATGCACACAATGCAAGCAGTAACTATGTTTTGTAGGTGCATAAATATTTTAGTGCAATATTAATATTTGGATTATAATAAAATATAAGTCCATGTAGTGTAGGATATAAAATAAGATAGCAATTCACACCTTGGTAAGTGCATGAAAATAACAGAGGCTCATAAATGCTAAAAATAATACCAGTGTCATCATGAGACAATTATTCTGGTATTAAAATATGTCTCTCTAGGGTGTGTAGAAAAAAAAATTGACCTTTCATTAAAGACCAGCTGAGGCATATGATTGATTACATCTACCCTCAAATGTAATCACATAGAGAGTTCCACAGCATAATTACTCCAAAAAGTCCATTCTTTCAGATTTCTCTTCTAACAATTTGGTGAATATATTTAGATAAAGAAAAACATCACCTAAATCTGTCTATCTAGTCTCCCTTCCAGACAAAGCAGCTTTGGAAATGCCTGCAATCATTATATATGGGATCGATGTGGACTGAGATAAAGGAGTCAGCATAATCAGGTGTGTGATGAGTTCAATTAAAGATACTTTGTCAGCCTTCCAGAAAGGGGTCATCTTCTCCAGTCTTGAGCAAAAGAAAACTCCGACAGGACTAGAATCTTCTGAGGTAGCAGGTGGTCCTATAGTCTCTCTCAGGAAACTATGTAGTCTCTCTTCAGTTTGGTTTTCTTCCTTCCTTAATTTTATCATAGCTCACAGTTGCTGCATTTCACCTGCCACTGTTGAGACTGGGTGTAAGGATAACACACTGTTTTGTCCTAGCCCTCTATCACATATAGGATTGGTA
>JADRCC010230707.1:0-12034 GCA_019843855.1 Hylomyscus alleni
CTTCCTTCCTTCCTTCCTTCCTTCCTTCCTTCCTTCCTTCCTTCCTTTTTTTCCTTCCTTTCTTCTTCCCTCCCTTTCCCCCTTCCTTCCCTCCCTCCTTTATCCCTCCCTCCCTCTTTCCTTCCTTCCTTCCTCACTTCCTTCCTTTCTTCCTTCCTTCCTTTCTTTCTTTTTTCTTTCTTTCTTCCTTCCTTCCTCACTTCCTTCCTTCCTTCCTCACTTCCTTTCTCTCTCTCTTTCTCTCTTTCTCTCTCTTTCTTTCTTTCTTTCTTTCTTTCTTTCTTTCTTTCTTTCTTTCTTTCTTTCTTTCTTCCTGCTTCTCTTTTTTCTCTGTCTTGCTCTCTTTCTCTCTTGCTAGCTCACTCACTCAATCATTTGCTCTCTGGCTCTCTTGCTCTTCCTCCCCCAGTCTTTCTGTCTTTCTCCATAGGATCTCACTCAAAACTTACTAAGTAACTCCTGCAGCCCACGCTGGCCTTGCATTCACAGAAGTCCTCCTGCTTCAGTCTCTCAAATGCTGGGGTTACAGAGGTGAGCCACTATGTTCAGATTAAAGGTCTAAAATTAGCAAAGCACTCAGTAAATAAGTAGAAGATGAAGGATACAGAGGGCAGACTCTACCACTCTATCACGTCTCTTTCTTGGTCCCTCCCCAGGTGCTAGAGGAAGGGACAGTGTGGGGAAATTCCACTAGGACTTTTTCCTTCCTTTTTTATGCCCAGCAGGTAATCTGTGGCCCACAAGGTCTTAGAATTATGGACAATATATAAAATCTAAGCATCAGGCAGTCCCCACTGTGATTTCCAAGAATATAAAATACTTAAGTGATAAAGTTTTCATTTGAGTAGAACAAGCTTTTTACACATCTATCTATCTATCTATCTATCTATCTATCTATCTATCTATCTATCTATCTATCGTCCAGGGACTGTAGCAATGGCTCAGCAGTTAAGAGCACTCACTGCTCTTGCAAGGGACCTGGGTTCATTTTCCAGTACCCATAGTAATTGCTCATAATCCTTCATAATTTCAGTTTTAGGGAATCTCACAGAACACTGTAGGCACCAGGCATGCACATAGTATATATTATACATTTAGGCAAAGCACTCACACAATAAAGTAAACTAAAAAGGAAATATTTTTGTTTGTTTGTTCTGTTTTGTTTTTCAAGACAGGGTTTTTCTGTGTAGCCCTCTGTCCTGAAATTTGCTCTGTAGACCAGGCTAGCCTCAAACTCACAGAGATCCACCTGCCTCTGCCTCCTAAGTGCTGGGATTAGAGGTGTGTGTCACCACCGCCCAGCTCCTCCTCAAAATAAATAAATAAATAAAAGAAGAAAAGAAAAAGAGAAAAAAGAAAAGAAAAGAAAGAAATATTAATTAAAAATAAAAACAATATCACCAGTAGCTAATGAATCCTGAATAGTGTGTCAATACATTTCTACAGAATGCATGACAAACATTCCCTAGGCTTGTCTAACAGCCACAGGCTCTTTTTAGTAGGCCACTAGCTAAGGTGATGAACAGCTTGGGACCTTAGAAGACAATGAAAGATGAACTTGTACTCTAGACGCTCTAGTCACAGCTGCTGGGCATTTGTAAGGGGTCCTGCTAGACACACAGACAAAATGTGGTACTAGAATGAGCTACATCGTTAATCCTGACTGAGTGTTCAACTGAAATACAGCTAAATTGCAAAGCTTGCCCTTACTTACAGAGCACTCATCTGAGCTGTGTGCTGTTGCAGAATGTCCTGTCTTGAATAAAATAACAGAAGTGAAGATGGATCTGACTGGCTTATAAATCTGAGAACGTTGCATTTTGCCTTGACTGTGTCCTGCCCTCTCTGATGTAACTCTAGTCTTGGTGACTGAGGGGATGAATCTTACATTTGCAAGAGTTAGTGGGGCAGGAGTAGTAAAAATCATACCCCCCCAAGCTAGTTTTCCCTAAAAAGAATCCAAGCCCTAAAAAGATATCGACAGAACGCTCAAAATGATATAAGATCACAGATGCAAATAAAACATCCTTTCCAAAAACGCAGTGCCCACTTGCGAGATAATCGGGACTCTACCTGTGCAGGTAACACCTGAACACAGGTATATTGGGTACTTTTCTCATTACTCTGATCAAACGGCCTTAAGAAACAATGAGAGGAAGGAGAGTTAGTTTGGGGTTCACAGTTTGAGAATACCACGAGGCTCATGGCTACCATCAGCCACTGCAGGGTAGGCAAGGAGGCAAGAGCCTTGAGGAGGATTGCTGGCGCTCACCTCACTTCCTGTTCTATTCAGCCCAGCCCCCTTCCCATGGGGTGATGACATTCAGACTCAGGGTGAGTCTTCCGACCTCATTCTGCAAATGCTCTCACAGACACAATCAAAGGAGTGTCTGCTAGGTGATTCTAAAGCCAGCCAAGGCGACAAAGATTAACACCACAGCGGTCACTTCTTTGACTCTGAACGTTTCTTTGGTGTGGCTCAGCTTGGGGATGGAGCTAAATTGGTACCACAATTGCACAGACATTCTTGGGGTGTGGGGAAGCAGAGACTTTAAACACTCTGGTAATACTTTAAATATACTCAGTGTTTGTGGAAACATACTTTTTTAAAAAAAGAGTTCTCCTCAATTATGTCACTTCTTCTCTTACCCTTCAAAATTCAACCTTCTGGGTTTTTTTTTTTTTTTTCTGATCAAATAATACATTCTCTTGTTAAAAACACTCACCTCCAATCTCAGGTTAAAGGTTTCTGACCCTCTCTGTACAATGTTATCATGTAATAAAGAATAAAATCACAATTGATTTCTAATTTCTTCATCTGTCCTTAGAGAAGATGAGCTTTACCAAGAAACCTA
The DNA here is from genome assembly GCA_019843855.1 of Hylomyscus alleni. Lineage (NCBI taxonomy): Eukaryota > Metazoa > Chordata > Mammalia > Rodentia > Muridae > Hylomyscus > Hylomyscus alleni. Next base: position 2,856 of record JADRCC010230707.1, read on the forward strand.
GAATTTAAGTCACAAATGTGGGTAATATACCGAAGGCACAGCTCTTGGTCTAGTGGTTTTCTGTAATAGGTGTGGGCACAATCACCAGGAACGCTTCTCAGTCAGGTCTCCCTGGGCTCCACCCCCAGAGTTGTAAGTAATAAGGCTCTGTTTACAGCCTGGCATCTACCTTACGAAGTAAAATCCCAGGAGATTCCATTGCAAGGGTCCATAGTCCACACTGCTGCTCTGGTGGACTCTAGGTCCTCCATGGCTGCCTTCTTAGGGTAGAAGCTGCCTCCTTGCCATCTGACTCTCAGAGTTAACTGTTTCCCCAGTGCACTTGGTAAAGACCTTGTGTCCTTCCATCTGAGCATCCCACAAAATATCCAGGACTGAGATGAGAAAGGTGGGTCAGAGCAAGATGGCGTGCAAATTCTAAGTCACTGTCTAACTCTCTCTGCAAAGACACAGGGCTCATTCTCTAATGGCAGCTTGAGGATTCTGAACAAAGAAATATTAACTGGAATTGAAAAAAAATAGAGTCCATTGTGGAGGAAGGGACATGAGTGTTCACTTCTGAAAGGCCGTCTTCTGAGAGCGTAGTTTGAAGCTGAATGTTTTAGAAAGGCACAATCCTGTTTCACTAACCTGCAGTTGTTGAGAGTAGCACATGCTGCATTTCAGTCAGTGAGCCTCAGCCTCCCTCAGCCAGCCCCAGTTCTCAATCCTCTTCAGGCTGCCCTCAGTCTTCCTCAGCCAGGCCCAGTCTCCCTCAGTCAGCCCCTCCCCATCCCTTGATGAATATTAATAATTGGGGTGGTAGAATGCTGAAAAGGCCCATCACATCTCCACTTAGGGCTTCACAGCTAAGGAATTTATTGTCTTACCATTGGGTCAAAAGGATTTTTACTTCCATGTTGACCTTCAGCTCGCCCTTTTCTCTCCTTAGACTCCCTCTTCATAAAACAGAATGGAGCCGACTAAGTGAACTACAAATCTCACTTCCTATCAGTTCCCTAGGCTTCATAAAAATGGCAGCCAAGGTTAAGATAGTTGATATCATCCCTACGGGAGTGGATAAAGATGTCAGGTTCCCTCCCCTCTAATAATTAAAGGTCTGGCCACAGGGAGAATAAGGAGAATTAGGAAAATGGAAGCTAGAGGATGCTCACTGGGAAGTTTGCTCATGTAATTTCCCTTCTCCAGGGCTAGTTGAATCCCTCTTTGCTACATGAAGCCCTTCATGCTAAGCTGGAGTAGTTATCCATGCCCAACACCACAGACAGAAGCTCTAGTGGACTTCCTGTTGCCTCCCAGGCCTGGAAGGGTAGGGTCAAGGAAAGGCAATTAGTGTAGGTACCCCTACAACTTCTCTGGGACATTTCTATCTGTTCCATAGGAAGCCTTCTCTTTCTATGGGGGCTGATAAATCAATAGGGGGAACTTCTTGGTAATCAATGTCATCGTTATTGGCACAACAAATCAGTTTACCAGAGAAGGAAAGATAGATGAATCCCATGTAACATTTACTGATCCCTGTACACAACCAAGTCTAATCTTTAATGATGTGAGCCACCTTCCCTAGCCTGTTTTTGCCCGTAAGTGAATCAGGGTGGCTGTTAGCTTGTGACCAGCAGAGCCTTGACCAATACCACATTGACCACGAAGGGTTACAGCATGTTGATTAGCTGCTCTTGATGTTGGATCCCTAGTCATTTTCCCACAGTGCCGCAGGTGGTGGTAAATGGTTTTCATGGAAAATAGCCTTTGCCTGAGAAAGCACCTTTACCCTCCATCACCTGGGAAGTTAGATCCTGCCAGCAGTCATGTATAGACTCATACAATTCACTCAAAGATGGATCAGCTCTGCAGAGTAAGTCATGGCCTGGAACTGCCCTGTGAATGGGACAAGTCAGGCTTTGTCTGAGGTCACAGTTCTGCTCAGTAACCTCTCCTCATCCTACTCTTCTTGCTCCTTTTGAGATTTTTTTCCTGATGAGTCTTCCTTTGAGAAAACCCATGCACCCATAGCCCTGCTTTGGCCTATGATTTTAGGAAACACAACCCAAGATGAGCCGTCATTATTTTCATAGTTAAGAAGCAAGATGGTGTAAAAGGTTTTTAACCAATGAGCACCAGGCCCCTGCCAAAGCCTTCTCCATACCCTCTTGTAATTCTCTTTGTATGTATCTTATTGATTTGAGCAGCGCATACTGGCATTCAGATTTTTCGCACTGCCTATTGGTACCGAACCATGGCAGAGAACCTGTTATTCATTCTTTGCTGTTATTCACCCCGACTCCCACCATTACTGTACCAGGACTTTTGGTTCAACATTTGATGCTTTTTGTATTACTGTGACTATTATGATTTGTAAATAACTATAGTTCATCAAGTTGCAGATTGTCTCCAAGAGTAAGAATAATGGGGACAGGGATATGGCTTAGTGGTCAAAAGCACTGATGCCTCTTCCAGAAGACCCAGGTTTGGTCCCCAGGACCCATGTGGCAGCTCACAACCACCTGTAACTCCAGTTTTAGGGGATCAGATGTCCTGTTCCGGCCACCACAGCACTGGATGAACATGGTACACAGATACACATGTATGCAAAATACCCATACATACAAAATATCAAAATAGTAAGTATAAATGTTATTTTATAGACTACTACAAAAGAAAGCATGACATCCATAAAGTTGGATAGTTCAGCTTATAAAATAAAAACATGAAAAAACTCCTCCAATTCGATCATCCCACCTCCTGTACACATCTGGAATGTCAAACCCATAGAAGAAAGGATCTAATCTGTCGTGTCCGCCATTGCAAGTACAATAACAGGCACATGTAAGAGCTTAATGAAGAGGTAGAGAATGCATATACAAACTTGAATCCTTACTGAACCAAACAATTCACAGGTTACTGTGATGTACTTGCTGCCTGTGAAGCCAATTTGTCTCATTTTCTAGAAACTTCTTATTAGTAGTGTTAAAGGATATACAAACAACAACTTAGCTTAGAGACCTTAAGTGACCTTTTCATCTCTAATTAGATATTCACTCTATAGACTAGACTAAGTGTTCTAGAAGACATTTGGCTGAAGAAAGACAAAATGCAGAGCTGAAAGGTGGCCCATCACCTCAAACTCACTTTCTATGACAGGGAGGGAGAAAAGAATAGAAAAATAATTGATTGGCTAATGGTGAGCTGCTCCAGTTCTATGGAAGGATTAAGGGGTAAGGACTAAGCACATATTTCAGTTGGCACCATGCGGATTGAAACCGTGCTGTCGCATGGGAGGTGGGACTGGTTTGTTATCATTCTCCTGATTTCTTCAAACTTTCCAACAACAGCTGAGTTTCCTTTTGGCGACATGGGACTTTAGCAAGGATGACTCCATTTTACATTTTAGGTTACTCTCTTGGGGGCCAGCCCCACACTATGACCTCCTGTGTGTGGACTTCTCACTAGTTTTCAAATGTTGAGCAGTGTCGGCTCCAGTTTGTTCCTTATGCCGTCATATCTCAAACAGTTCAGCCCCAGTTTCTCTTGGAGCTTTGCGTCCTGGAGCCCTGTCCTGCACAAACTCTCTCATCATTCCCTCCGCTGGGAATTGCCTTCACTGTTCCCTTGAGAGAGGTCGACTTTTCCCATGAACCCCCCCTTCTTCCTTTGAGTTAGTACCCTATTTGGGGGGCACATGTCCTCCATTATCTTTCCGCATTTGCTGTCTGTTCCCAGAGTGGCTGCATGTCTGAAAATAGCTTTCCGTTATTATCACACTTGATTTATAATTTAAGTGAAATAAAGGCTCCTAGGGTTAATATTATTTTTCATTCAGAGCTTTCCAGTCTCCATGGGGTAGAACAGCTCTTCCATTCCTAGAGGAAACTGGGGTAGCCTTCTCTGCTAACTGTATATCACATCTCTGTCTTCCTGCCACTTAACAAACACGTTTTAAAATCTATTTATTCTTGCTTCATTTCCTATTCTTTTGATCTTCTGCCTTCCCCTTTATAGTATTTACTTTTATTTTTAATTATGTGTATGAGTGTGTGTGTGGAGGGGAGTGTATACACATGAATGCAGTGCTCATAGAGAAACTCCAATGTAGATGCTGGGGACTGAACCAGGTTCCCTTAAAGAGAACAGTACCTGCGCTTAGTCCTTGAGCCGTCCCTTCAGCCCTACACCTTTTACATTTTTATCTTTAAGCTAATTTACTCTGTATCATTTTAGTATGCTTGAAGATATGGAATAGTCCACAAGTTTGCATTTCACCTTTGCACAAGGGCCACGCAAATCTTTGCCTCACTCCGATTTTGGAGTCTGTGCTGCTGAAATGAGTCCTTTAGTAGATTTTAAAGAAAGAGATCATTTCCAGTTGATGTTTCAGCATGGTGATCTACTTTTAAATAACATTTCCTCATTTCAAAATCAATACGTGTTTATTGAATAAAACACAAATAAGCAAAAGTAAGAAAATTAAAATGACCTCTAATAGCACTGCCAAGAGACAATTACTACTAATAGGGGCCATATTTTTCCAAGATTTTTTTTCCTGAATGTTACACACACATGCGCACACACACATGCACACACACACATGCACACACACATGCACACACACATGCACACACACACACACACATGCACACACACATGCACACACACATGCACACACACACACGCACACACACACATGCACACACACATGCACACACACATGTACACACACACATGCACACACACGCACACACACATGCACACACACATGCGCGCACACACACACGCACACACACATGCGCACACACACATGCACACACACACACACACAGGGTTGTGGCTCTTGTTACCCACTGCCACCTTCATTTCTAGAATGTGGGTAAGGGTTTGGGGTGCTGGGTCAGAAGGTCCTTTGAGAGGTACATTGAGAAGAGGACTTCAAAGCAGCTGGCAGGCGCTGAGGAAGAGGGGAGGATTCTACACAGCAGTCGGTAAAGAGGGACAGGAGGAAAAGCCGAGCAAAGGCACAGGGAGGTCAAACAGATGAGCTCTGTGTGAAATGCGAGTAGTGGGCTGGGATGTAACTCAGTTGGCGGATGACTTTTCTAGCATGAAAAAGGCCTTAGGTTCAAACTCCAATACCCCACAAATTGTGCATGGTGGCTTGGTGGCCGACACTTGAAGTCCCAGCACTGTGGTACCATATGTACTTGTGTACTATACTATATCCATCCATCCATCCATCCATCCATCCATCCATCCATCCATCCATCCAAATATACATCACATACATACATACATACATACACACACACACACACACACACACACACAATTTGAAAACAGGTCCCCAGCTACAAATTTATGCATGCTTATATGCAAAATGTCTAAGCAAAAGAGGCTGATAACCCAAATGTCCATCAAAGGGTGAATGGATAAACAAGTTGTGGTATATAGGTACTAGAATATTTCTTATTAATACAAAAGAAAGATGGACTGATTCAAGCCATACTATGAATATACCTAAAAACACTAAGGTAATTGAAAGAAGCTGGCATATTGCACAGTTTCTATGAATTATATAGAGCAGTAAGCTTGCTGAAACAGAAAGCAAATGGGTGACAATTAGGACCTGAAGAAAGGGACGAATAGGCAGTAACTGTTTAATGGATATGGGTTTCCTTTTAAAGTGATGAAACTGTGTCCAGAAGAGATTGCAGTATCACTTTCACAAATTATAAATGTGCTAAATGCTATCAGGTGGCATACTTTAAAATAGTTAATTTGTATTATGTGAATTTCTCCTTCAATAGGAGGGAGAAAAAAAATCCTAAACATTATCTTTAGTGGCCACACACTGCTCCATTACATGGCCGGACTATAATTTTTAAAAATGAATCCTTCATTTTTTGACATAGAGATTATTTTTAAATTTCCCTTGTTATAAAAAGAACTATAGCAAATAACCTAACAGCTTAATATTTGCACTTGTCTCTATCTAGAAATTTTTTCAAGTAGTCTATTTAGATAATTTTTTTTCAGATTGCCCTTCAAAAAACATTTTAAAAGATTAATATCCATCTACCAAAAGAAATTATTTGTAACCATATGTTCAGAGTGGAGCCCTAATAAAATGATCTCCCAATGCCGCCCTATCTACAGCAACCAGAGCACACCTGTAAGGTCATACAGCACCCGCATGTGTGCCTTGTAAGTTCTATATCAACAGTAAGATAATTCATACAGCTAACAAAGAAGGGCAAAGATTATTATTTTTAATTAACTAACCCTCTCCCTCATCAAAATATGATATGAACCATCAGAAAGGGATAGGGGTGATGTGGTGGTTTGAATATGCTTGACCCAAGACATGGTACTATTAGGAGGTGTGGCTTTGTTGGAGTAGGTATAGCCTTGTTGGAGGAAGTGTGTCACTGTGAGAATGGGCTTTAAGACCCTCATCCTAGCTGCCTGGAAGCCAGTCTTCTCCTAGCAGCTTTCTGATAAAGATGTACTACTCTCAGCTCCTCCAGCTCCATGCCTGCCTGGATGCTGCCATGCTCCCTCCTTGATGATAATGGACTGTACCTCTGAACCTGTAGGCCAGCCCTAATTAAATGTTGTCCTTCTAAGAGTTGCCTTGGTCATGGTGTCTGTTCATGGCAGTAAAACCCTAACTGAGACAGGTAGACTTCTCCTGTTTTATCCTGTCTCTCAGCTTGAGGCACTACAATAAAGTACCACAGGCTGGGTTGTTTAAACAGCAGTTTACTTATTCACAGTTCTTGAGGCATGGAAACCCCATTAGCATGGAAGACCATTAGCGTGGGTAGCCGCACAAAGGCCTCTTTTGTGGCTTGTTGATGGGGTGTTCTCCCTGGGTCCTATTCATCCCAGAATGGGGACCTAGAAGGGCAGAATCTCCATCACCTCCTCTGGGCACCATTCCGAACCTGTCTCCTTTCTTAGCTGACGTGAGCTAAGGCAGAGAACTGCTCAATCTACCAAAACGCTTGACCTAGAAGCGGCGTGTGTCTACTTTTCATTTCCAACCTCAGTGATCCCTACAAATCATTCACATGACCCAAGAATGAGACTGCTGTAAGTGTCATCCCTGAGCACAGAAGAAGAGTGACCTCCATAGATGTCATAGACAAACATCTCTAATGTCCATCACAAATGCAAAGGAACACTCAGTCTAGCAGCCCACCATCCTATGTCTGCAACCCAGTGGGTTACCTCTCAGCCTACAGCCCCTGCCCCATACTGAGCTATGGACTCATGGACTGTGATCAATACCATTATTTCCTCCCAGAGATCAGTGTCCTCTTCTAGGTGTTTAAACCAAACCAGCCACCCCTTTGTTTTTCCCTATTACGATCATTTTGACTTTGTGACTGTAATTGATGTCAATTTGTCTCTCTTTCCTTCCTTTAATACTATTTTCATTTTTTTCCTGTTTCACTTCTCCCAGGGCCATTCAGAGAGAATTCTTCTCATCCTCTCAGTCTTCAGATGCCTATACTCTACACTATTCTCTACACTACTGCAGGAGGGAACATCTTTGAAAATTTGAAAAGCAGCAACGTGATCACAGTGTTTGAAACACTCCACTGCCTTCAGTTCATGGTCTCCTGGGGTTGTAGACTTATAGCATACCTTTTGTCTTGGTTAGAGTTTCATTGCTGTGCTATGAAGGGACACCATAACCAAGGCAACTCTTATAAAGGAAAACATTTAATTGGGGCTGGCTTACAGTTTCAAAAGGTTCAGTCCATTGTCATCATGGTGGCATGATGCATACAGGCAGGTATGGTGCTGGAAGTTCTACATCTTGAGTCAAAGGCTCCAGAAGGGGACTGTCTTCTGCAGGCAGCCAGGAGGAGACTGAAATTCCACCCTGAGTGGAGCCTGAGCATCGGAGCCCACCTACACAATGACACACTTCCTCCAACACAGCCACATCTTCTAAGGCTAGATCTCCTAATTGTGCCATTCCTCAAGGCCAAGCACTCAAACGCATGAATCAATGGGGCCAAAGCTATTCAAACCAGCATACCCTCCCATTTTGCACTCTTCATGGTTCCCAAGTCACACAGAGTGAAGAGACAGTATCCTGGGATCTTACAGAGTAGAACACATGTGCATTCCCCGCACATATCCCCCACTGCCTCACCCACTCCTCTGCCTTTTGTCCACTTTGCTCCAGCCATGCTGGCCTTCTAACTCTTCAAGCCCCACCATCACAGAGCCTTGCCGAACTCTGCTTGGGAATGCTCTGCCCAGCTGGCTTAGTTAGGTTTCTATTGCCGTAATAACACTATGAACAAAAGCCATTTTGGGGGGTTAAGGGTTTGTTTTAATTTAACAGTTACCATCACTGAAGTCAGAGCTGGAACCTGGAGGCCAGAAGTGAAGCAGAAGCCATTGCAGAATGCTGCTTACTGGCTTGCGCTTACAGGCTCCTCTCAGCCTGCTTTCTTATTCTGTCCCAGACCACCTGCCCAAGGATAGCACTGCCCACTGTGGGCTAGATCCTCTCACATCAATCATTAATTAAGAAAATGTTCTACATACTTGCCTACAGGCCATCGGATGGATTTCTTTCTCAGTTGAGGTTCCCAAAATGACTCCAGTTTATGTCAAGTTGAGAAAAACTAGCCAAGACTCCTGCAGTCTGCAGGATCAGTGGTAACTATTCTTTTTGGATGCTTTATTGGGTTCTTTAACATACTACGCTTCACCACAATCCCTTCCAACCTCCCAACACTAGGTAGGGGAAAAGGTTAGAGGGGAAAGGGGGCATAGATCTCTTAACACTACTTCCTGCTGAAGAGGGGTGTTGAATTCCTTGGGGGCAAAGTTCAAACTTTGTCATCAGGATATCTCCAAGCAGCAACCAGCAACAAACAGTAATCCCTTAATCCAACAAAGACAGCAGCAAGGACCAGTCGCAGCAGCAGGGGCAGCAGTAGCCACTACAGCCTGTAGGGGCTCTGGCAATTTCATATCCTCTCAAGAGTCCCCCGAATCCCGAACGTAAACTGTCTTCAGCCGGCAGAATCACACCCCTGCCAGAGCATGGGACAAATCATAATCAGCTGCTGTGGACAATCTGAAACAGTCCCATATTTCACACCTGGGATTAAAACAAAAAAAAAATATTCCATAATATTACTGATTTTTTTTTTTTT
>JADRCC010230710.1:0-10119 GCA_019843855.1 Hylomyscus alleni
AAAAAAAAAAAAAAAAATGGCTCAGCGGTTAAGAGCACTGACTGCTCTTCCAAAGGTCCTGAGTTCAAATCCCAGCAACCACATGGTGGCTCACAACCATCTATAATGAGATCTGATGCCCTCTTCTGGAGTGTAGGAAGACAGCTACAGAGTACTCACATATAATAAATAAATAAATCTTTAAGGAAAAGAAAAAAGAAAAGAAAGACTTTGCTATCCCCCTCAAAGCAATCGTCATTAGGTCTACATGTATGAATGCTCTCCTGCTTATAAAGGATTAGATATCAGTGACTTCGATGATGACAGTCATCCAGTAAGATGACAAGGCATCCAAGCTCATAGATGAGCCACAGAATCCTCTGCAGAGCATAGGCTGTTCTGCCTCCTGATTGCCTGGCTGGCTGAAAGTTACAGCTTGCAGAAGAGAGGACAAACAGCCTTGGTGAACCCGGGAACTAGAAATAGTTTCTACTGAATGTGTATATGACTTTTCTACTATGGTAAAGGCAATGAATAGGAGTCCGAGACATCGGAGATTGGAGACTATTTATATTGGGATTATAGTTCACAAAGACAATTGTCCAACCTTGAAGTGGGCCTAGGTCTGGCTTTTAACTCCTGATCTTCCAGCCCAGGAGTCACGAGTGCCAGGATTATAGGCACAAGTCTCCTGGCTTAGTCCACTACTTCTTTGTATAATAATAATAATAATGTTATTATTATTATATTTTATATAATTATTATTATTATATTATTATTATTATATTTTATATATTTGGGTGTTTTTTTAAATCTTTTTTTATTTTTTTAAAGATTTATTTATTTATTATATATGCAGCTATCTTCAGACGCACCAGAAGAGGGCATCAGATCTCATTATGGGTGGTTGTGAGCCACCATGTGGTTGCTGGGATTTGAACTCATGACCTTCCGAAGAGCAGTCAGTGCTCTTCCCCACTGAGCCATCTCACCAGCCCTATTTGGGTGTTTTGTTGGATGTATGTGTGTATACCATATATATCTCTGGTATCCACGGAGTCCAGAAGTGGGTGTTGGATCCTACAGAACTGGAGACAGTTGTGAGCCATCTTGTGGGTGCTGGGATTCAAACCCAGGTCCTCTGGAAAGCAGCCACTGCTTCCAACAGCTGAGCCACCTCTCCAGCCCCCTTCGTCCATTAATTCCCAAGAAAGTTTTTTTTAAGATTTATTTTTATTTATTTTATGTGTATGAGTACACTGTAGCTATACAGATGGCCGTGAGCTATCATGTGTGTGGCTGCTGTTGATTGTAGGACGTCTGTTGGCCCCGATTGCTCCGGCTCCGCTCGCTCCAGCGTCTTCAGACGCACCAGAAGAGGGAGTCCGATCTCATAACGTGTGGTTGTGAGCCACCATGTGGTTGCTGGGATCCGAACTCAGGACCTTCGGTAGAGCAGTCAGTGCTCTTACTGGCCAGCCCCCAAGAAAGTTTTAATAACCTGCTTTCCCCCGCCTCTTAAGAATGTCAAAGGCTCCCTCTGCTGGACAACTTCTCAAGCTTGGACTGAGCCCCACAGCCTGACAAATCTAGGTTCAGTAGAGTCGGTTGATTGCCCTTTAAGAGGCAGAACCTAGCTTCTGGTTGCCATGGAGACTACTAACCACAGACTGACTAGCCTCAATAGCATGTCTTCCAAAGCTTCCCCGACAGGTGGGAAATGGGCTGCTGAACTGTGGGTGGATGGAGAAGGGGTATTTGTCCCTTACAAATCCACTAAAGTGAAGTCTTCGTAAATTTAATTTTAGGAAATGGGGATCACAGCCTGGTGTCCCTGCCTACTCTACCCTTTTCCCTAGGGTCTGACATATCAGCTTTTCCTTCCTCTTGTAGTCTCCAAAGCCAAGGACCACCACCACTTAGGCCAGCAGCAGCAGCAGCCATACCCAGAAGCCAATGCCGAAGCCATCAGCTTCCTCAACTCCTTCCGTGAGCCAGATGGTGGGGCAGGCATGGGAAGGAGAGGAGGCCTGGGCAGGCCCTGTCTCTCTCTCCACCTGATCCTCTTGAGATTCAGAAAAGACCTAATACCTAGTTGCTAATGTACATGGAGGGACAAGCCCATGGGGGGCGGGGGGGGATCTTCACCAGTCGGCACCCAGTGATGACAAGGAGGGTGGTTAAGAGATGGGAGACATGACAAGGGGTGAGTGGGTGGGGTGGGGTCTAGAGGCTGGACCTGGAGAGAGAGTTCTGCACCACACAGGGCTGGAGGATATGCTTCTGTTCTTCCGGGAGACTCTGGCCATCCTCTCAGACACAGGGGAGCCCCAGGGAGAGCTGACTATTGAGGTTCAGAAGGCGAAGTACAAGGATGACCTGGGGATCCTGACCCACTGTCTGCTGGTCCACGCCTCCAGCCACAGCTTCCTAGACAAATCACTGTGTGGAAGTTCCCTCCTAGGTAGAGTTCTGCCTGCTGGCTGTCCCTCACATCTTCCCTCCAGTGCCCCCATTTCAATCCATAGGTCCTTAATCAGGACCTGCCCCTTGACTTATCTGGGAGAGGGTAAAGCCGGGGGTGGGGTGGGGTGGGGGGGAGAGAAGGAGAGGGAAGGAGAAGGAAGGGGAGGAGAGGTTGTTCCCAGCCACATACCCACATATCCAGGACGAGAACAGAGATGACTACCCTGTCATTTTCCCATGGCCACATTGCCCCAGCCTGGGCCAGCCCCTTCCCTAGGGTCCATCCTGTGACATCAGCACTTGCCTCCCTGTACTCCAGGCTACCTCAACAAGAACCTGGGGATAATGGAGCAGCACAGTCAGGAGTTCATCAAGGTATTTACTCCCAGCCTCCCCCATCCCCGTCGGGTAAACAAGAACATGAGCCCTATGAGCCCTACGAGGGTAGGAGGGACCCCAGTAGGATATCACACTCCACCACCAGCCCGAACCTCCACCGCACGCAAGCAGTTTGATAACCAGTCACCTCCATTACAGCTGCTGCTGTGATGCACAAACTGAGCCCAGCCCACCAGGAGCCTCCTCCAGCCTAAAAACCTGGTCCACTTCCCAGGGCCACGTGACCGGGCCTTTCCCAGAGCCTGTCTTTACTTAGCCTCCAAATCTGGCTCTATCCCCTTCAGTAACTTCCTCTATGGGGCCATCACGTATCTAAACTTATGGGAGATGACTTGGGCCTCACAGCCTTCTCAGAGAATCCATTTCTGGTCTCCAGCCTGTGTTGCCTTCCAAGGTTTACAGCTGTTCATCTTTCCTGGTACATACTATGGGCCTATTTCTGATCTCCACCATAAATGGAAGGTCTCCTTTCCTCCCTCCCCTCCCCTTCCTTCCTTTTTTGAGGCAGTCTCATAGCTAGACTGGCCTCAGACTTGGTACGTAGCTGAGGGTGATTTTGAACCCCTGATTGTCCTCCCAGCGCTCGACCACCGCACCAGGCTATGAGGATTTTTGTTCATCTTTTCGTCTGTCTGCCTGCCTGTCTTATTTTTATCTTTTTTATTTATTGAGACAGAGACTTTTGTCTTATTTATAAAAAAAATATAAGACTTGGGGGGGGGAGGCTGGAGAGATGGCTCAGTGGTTAAGAGCACTGAATGCTCTTCCAGAGGTCCTGAGTTCAAATCCAGCAACCACACGGTGGCTCACAATCATCTGTGATGGGATAGGATGCCCTCTTCTGTTGTGTCTGAAGAGAGCAACAGTGTGCTCATACACTAAGTAAATAAATCTTAAAAAAAAAAAAAAAAGACAGGGCTGGTAAGATGGCTTAGTGGGTAAGAGCACTGACTGCTCTCCCGAAAGTCATGAGTTCAAATCCCAGCAAGCACATGATGGCTCACAACCACCTGTAATGAGATCTGACGCCCTCTTCTGGTGGGTCTGAAGACAGCTACAGTGTACTTATTCGTAATTAATTAATTAATTAATTAAATTATTAATTAAATAAGACTGACTGCATTTGCCTATAATCCCAGTGCTTAGGAGGCTGAGGCAGGAGAATTGTTGCAAGTACAAGGCTATCCTGGGCTACATAGGGAGTTCCAGGCCATTCGGAACTATTTTGACTCAGAAAAAACAAACAACAGACAAACAGCATCAAAGAAAGGATGGCAGCTAGCCTCTCGGGGGAGAGCATGCGATTCTCCTATATGCTCTGTTCTTCAGTTTCCCATCCTCCCCATGGAGAGGAAGATGAGCATCGTGAAGCAGGATGACCAGTTTGTTGTGACCAGAAGTGTCAAGGAGGGTGAGGTAAGAGTGAAAGCCAAGTGGGAAGCCCTCAGAAACATAGCAGGGACAAGCTATGTGAGGCCAGGTGCCTAAACACCCGACACCCTGCTCCAACACCTCCTGCCTCTTCTGAGCTCCAAGTCTCTGACTCAGATCTGCCCCAAACAGGAAACCAAGACTGGAGTCTCTGTTTTCCCCTGTAAAACACTCACGGGCTTTGTCTCCAATGCCGCCAATGTGGTGCTGCTGAGAGTGATGGCCTGGCAGCAGTCGGTGCCCAGCAGTGCTCGCTTCCTCGCCTTGGACTCAGAGGGCAAGCTCTGCCATTGTACCTATGTGAGTACTGTCTCTGGGCAAAGGAATCGGCCTGGGGAAAACTAGAAGGGTGATGAAGGCCCCTGAAGGTGGGAAACACGGATGCGATGTGGGAGGGCGGTAAGCAAGGTGGGTTGGGTCTAAGTCCTGAGGTTGGGATAAGATACGCTAGAGCAACAGCAGTCAGACAAACTTGAGGGGAGGAAGGCGTAAAGGTGGAGCACCCGGGATTAGTGGGGAACAACGGAGAGGTGAGAAGCAATCTCCTTTGCACAAAGGTCAGTACGCGAGAAAAGGGTCATGGATACCTGCTTTCTAAACCGCATGCGTTCTAAGGCTGGGGAGATGCTCGGTGGTGCAAGAGGAGGCTCTGACTTTGATCCCCAAGCCCATGTAAATGCTGCACATGTGTAATCCCAGATCCGCAGAGGTAAACACAGCTTGGGTGCATCAGGCAGCCTCAGGACCCAGTGAGAGAGCCTGTCTCAAAACCAAGGCGAGGGCAGAGAGGTGTCACAGTGGTTATGAGCACTTACTGGTTTTGCAGAAGACCCACGATCAGCTCACAGCACCTACAAGGCAGCTTACAACCTTCTGTAGCCCAAGTTCCAAGAGATCTACCTACATATGTGTGTGTGTCTATATATATGTATGCATATATATGTATATGTGGGTAAAACATTCATACACATAAAAATAAAAATTTCAAAGAAAATAAAACAAAATAGCCTGAAGAACCCACACTCAGGCACATGCATGCCAAACACCCACCCACACACATGCACCTGCATGAGTGCATACATGCAAACACACACACATACATACACACAATACATCATCTAAAGCTAGGCACAGTGTCATGTGCTTGTAATTCTAGTACTTGGGGAGTGAAAACAGAAGGACCAGGAGAGTTCAAAGTCATTGTTAGCTACTATTTAGTTCAAGTCTAGCCTGAGCTACATAAGATCCTGTCTTACCCAAAAGTAGCAACAACAACAACAAACAACAACAACAAAAATTGCTGGAGAAATGGCTCAGTGGTTAAGAGCACATACTGCTCTTCCGAAGGACCTGAGTTCAAATCCTAGCAACTACATGGTGGCTCACAACCATCTGTAACAAGATCTGATGCCCTCTTCTGGAGAGTCTGAGAATAGCTACAGTGTACTTACATATAATAAATAAATAAATCTTAAAAAAGAAAAAAAAAAGCCAAAACTATTCCTATGCTGGGCAGTGGTGGCACATGCCTTTAATCCCAGCACTTGGGAGGCAGAGGCAGGCAGATTTCTGAGTTCAAGGCCAGCCTGGTCTACAGAGTAAGTTCCAGGACAGCCAGGGCTACACAGAGAAACCCTTTCTCGAAAAACCAAAAAATAAATAAATAAATAAATAAATAAATAAATAAATAATGTGTACCACTAGCTCCTGGTCATGGCTCTCAACCCTCATGTCTTAACTCCCCAAATGCAATTATGTGTGTGAACCTCCACACTTGACTGACACTCCAGACTTCTCTCTCTCTCTCTCTCTCTCTCTCTCTCTCTGTGTGTGTGTGTGTGTGTAATATGTGTATATACATAAAAGTTTGTGCAGATAGAGGATGGAGGTCAACCTCAGGTGTTTTTTCTTTTCTTTTCTTTTTTTTTAGATTTATTTATTATTATAAGTAAGTATGTGTAAGTAGCTGTCTTCAGACACACCAGAAGAGAGTGTCAGATCTCTTTACGGATGGTTGTGAGCCACCATGTGGTTGCTGGGATTCAAACTCAGGACCTTCGGAAGAGCGGTCCCTGCTCTTAACAGCTGAGCCATCTTGCCAGTCTCAGGTGTTTTCTCTAGAGCACTGTCCACCTGCTTTCTGAGGCGGGTCTCTCATGGTACAGCACCTGCTCTCCACACTGAGCCTCCCTGTAACAAAATGAACAACTAGCCGGGCTCCTCCATTGAGATGGCTTGAGAAGGGGGTGGCAGGGGCTGGCCTAAATGTATCCTGAGAACTCAAACTTTGTAGCACATACAGAACTGAATAGCTAAACTTTGATTACCCATGGTGAGCCAGAAAGAAGACCACAGGAGAAGGGAAGAAGACCAGAGGAGAAGGGAGGAGTTTGAAGAGAAGGGGACACCGTGGTGGGCAATCACCTCACTATGTTCTCCACTTTGGTTGCTGCAGAAATCCCTGGGTTTCCAGAGAATCCAAGTGGGCAACCAACAGGCTGAAATGTTCATCGTGGAGCAAAACATACACTCTGAAGAGGGCATCCCCTTCTCCTGCCAATACTATTTGCTCTCTGATGGGTGAGCCACTTGTGGGGAGGACCAAGGTGACCGGGTCATGTAGTAGATGAGAGCTCTGAACGTGAAGAAAAGATGTTCATGGGGTGGGATAGGGCACAGGAGTCACTCTTCTCCCCAGGATGCTGCCAGGAAAAGCTGTCGGTGAGATCTGGGTGTAATTTGCCTTGCCCATCTCATTTGCTTTAAAAAAAAAAAAAAAAAAAAAAAAGCGAGCTCAGGCTGACCTCAAATTCACGGCCTTTCTGCCTTAGTACCCTCCTAGGTGCTGGGATTACAGATGTGCTTTGGGTAAGGCATGATGCTTGCTGTTATCTGGGACAGAACCCAAGAACTACAAAGAGAAAGAGAAAGCAGGGTAAACATAGGTTCCAGGCAGCATTCATGGGGACACCGTAGTGTCTTACCTCAGCCTCCACCACAAAACACCAAAAGATGAGCCAGCCACCAGGGGACGGAGGACCTATCCTACTAACCGGGGGATGGGGGAATCTGTCTTACCAACCAGGGGATGGTGGACCTATCCTACCAGCACTAAGGAAGCTGACACAGGAGATGGCTCCAGGTCTGAGGCCATCTATGGTAGTAAGATATTCCCTCAAAAAGGTGCACACAAGTCAAAAGATGGCTCCGGTGGAAAGGTGGTGAGGGAGCTTGCTGCCCAATCCGATGACCTGAGTTCAATTCCTGGAACCCACTTGGCAGAAGGAGAGAACCAACTCCTACAAGTTGTCCTCTGACCTCCACACAGGCATGGGTTGTGAATGGTGTGTGTGAATGTGTGTGTGTGTGTGTGTGTGTGTGTGTGTGTGTGTGTGTGTGTGTGAATGTTAAAGAAAAAAAATCACTGGATGTTTTAAACACTGGCCAGCAGGATTGGTTTCTGGCGAGCTCTCTGGTCCGGGCTCTCTGACTCTTTTCAGTGCGCCAGCGGGGAGACAGCTTTGTAGACTGCTTTCTCTGTTTTCTCTTCCTGTTCTGAGGGTGCCAGTCCTTTCTGATTGGAGACCCACCATTATGACCATCGTTTGACCTTAGCCATTTCCCAGAAAGCTTTCATTATACTGGGGGCAGGAGCGGGAGCCTTGACTCATTGTGCTCAGCACCATTCAGTCACTGCCCTGTCTATAGGAAGACTCTTCCCCAACTTTTATGTATTGCCCTGCAGGCACCTGGCTAAGAGAGTCCAGGTGGGCTCTCCAGGATGCTGTGTCATCACCAAGATGCCCCTCATAAGGGAGGAGGGTAAGTGGCCCAGGGCAGGATGGGGCACTGAAGGGAAGATGGGGGGAAGCATGGCCTCTGGTTTGGTTTGGAAAGGAACCAGCGCCCTGAGCGTGGGACAGGATTCTTGAATCCAGTAGAGAGGCGGCAGGTTTCCAGCCCCTGACTCAAAGAGTTAGGATGGACCTCTGACACGAGTCCCTCTCAGCAACTCTGCCCATACTTGAGAGTTCCTGGGATCTCCCCCTGTTTGCAGAGGTATAGGTAAGCAGTTCCCTTGCTCACTCTTCTCAGATGTGATTGAGCCTCCGCCCAAGTTTGGTCGGAAGCCCCTGGTGTGGGAGGAAGACCTGGAGCTTTACTCGAAATTCCTGGAACGGAAGGTGAGAAGTGGCTGTGGCCTGGGGGGCCATCTGCGGTCCTATTGTGGACCGGGAGTGCCGAAATGCATGAATCAGGGAGATGATTTGGGGGTGGAGGATGGGGGGAGGGGGTGTCCCAGGCGCTCCTGGCCATTCGGAGCTGTGCTCAGCTCCGGTGCTGGACCGCCCTATGCCCGGCCAGGAGCAGCTGCGCCTCAGCCACACCAGCTACCTGCGGCAGCACCCCGAGGCCCAAGCGCTGGTCTCCGACTTCCTGCTGTTCCTGCTGCTCCGCCGGCCGGAGGACGTGGTCACTTTCGCCGCCGAGCACTTCGGGCCCTTTGCAGCGCTGCGCTCGCCTATCCCAGCTCTGCGATCCTCACACCAGCCCAGCCCTTTCCGCACTCTACAGTACGAGGAGGAGGAGGAAGAAGAAGAAGAGGAGGAGGAGGAAGAAGAGGAGGAGGAGGAGGAAGAAGAGGAGTTGGAGGGCCGGGGAGTAGTGGAGGAGATAGAAGGGGATGATGACTACTTGTACATCGAAGGGGATGAAGACATCGAGGACAACATCTACTATGACATTTACTATGACAACTATGGTGAAGAAGATGACATTTACTATGATGACGACATCTACGATGACAATGACGATGTTGACAATTACGATGACGACGACGACGATGATGTTGATGACAATGACAACAATGATGTCGACGACCGCAGAGCCAAAGTCGACAGCGTCGATGTCGACAATGACAACAACAACCAGAGTTAGAATCTCGAAAAGGACTAGGTGGGCAGCTGGAAGCCGGAGACTGGGTCTGACCCGGGCTGCGGCTTCAGTGGGAGAAAAGCAGGGTGCTTCCCCGGTGCTACTCTGCCAGCGGGGACTGTATTTGGCCAGCTCTTCTTGTCAAAAAAGGGAAGCTTTAATTTCGTTTACCCAGCGAGTTTCATGTTTTCTTCCTAGAGTCTATTTTCACAGTTATGGCCATTTCAGAGAAAATAAAATTAAGCCCTGTGGCCAGATGTGTTGGCTCAACATCTGTAATTTCAGCTCTCAGGTCCCTGAGCCAGGGGGGAAACTGCTGTGAGACCAAGGCTAGCTAAGGCTACACAGCAAGACCCTCTCTCAAAAAATAAATTAAAAATTAAGAAAAGAGGCCAGGTGGTGGTGGCGCACACCTTTAATCCCAGCACTTAGGAGGCAGAGGCAGGCCGATTTCTGAGTTTGAGGCCAGCCTGGTCTACAGAGTGAGTTCCAGGACAGCCAGGGCTACACAGAGAAATCCTATATTGAAAAAAAAAAAAAATTTAAGAAAAGAAGGGAAGAGGAGAGAAGGTAACCACTAGGCCCATGCCACCCATAATCCCAGCACTCAGGAAACACAGGCGAGTTCTTGGTCATCTTTGGTTCCCCCTTCTGTGAGCTTGGGTCCTGCCTGGGCTACATAAAATCCTGCAGGTGGGAGAGCAGGATTTGAATCTGGAGTTGGACAAGAGAAGCCTGCAGTGGCACCATGAATCTAAACATATTCACTACCACCTAGAAACGAATACATGGAAAGTGCAGGGGGTATATAAGGAGGGGCATGGGACGCCCCTCTTTGTGCTTCAGGTCCTCCTTGACCCATCAATACACACACACACACACACACACACACACACACACACACACACA
>JADRCC010230741.1:0-12039 GCA_019843855.1 Hylomyscus alleni
ATTTAGAAAATAAAAAAAAAACAAAAAAAAACAAAAAAAAAATAAAATTCATAGCACCAAGTGCCTTCATAAAAAAATTGGAAAGATCCCGTACAAGCAATTTAACAGCATGCCTGATGCACTAGAATGGAAGGAAGCAAGCACACTCAAGAGAAAATGGAAGGAAACAATCCATATCATGGCTGAAATCAACCAAATAGAAACAAAGAGAACAGTACAAAGAATCAAGAAAACCAAGAGTTGGTTCTTTGAGAAAATTAGCAAGATAGATAAACCCTTAGCCAAACTAACTAAAAGGCACAGAGACAATATCCAAATTAACAAAATCAGAAAGGAAAATGGAGATATAACAACAGAAACTGAGGAAATTCAAAAATCATCAAAACCTACTACAAAAGTATATACTCTACAAAACTGGAAAATTTATAGGAAATGGATGACTTTCTAGACAGATATCATGTACCAAAGTTAAATCAAGATTAGGTAAACTATCTAAACAATCTCATAACCCATAAGGAAATAAAAATCGTAATCAAAAACCTCGCAGCCAAAAAAAGGGCAGAGCCAGATGGTTTTAGAAGGTTTTAGAATTCTACCAGATCTTCAAAGAAGAGCTAATACCCGTACTCCTCAAAGCATTCCACAAAATAGAAAGAAAAGGAACACTACCTAACTTATTCTATGAAGCCACAATTACTCTGATACCTAAACCACACAAAGACCCAACAAATAAAGAGAAGTTTAGACCAATCTTGCTTATGAATATTGATGCAAAAATACTGAATAAAATGCTGACTAACAGAAACCAAGAACACATCAAAACCATCATTCACCATGATCAAATAGACTTCATTCCAAGGATGCAGGGATGGTTCAATATATGAAAATCCATCAACCTAGTACACTATATAAACAAACTCAAGGAAACCACATGATCATCTCATCAGATGCTGTAAAAGCCTTTGACAAAATACAATACCCCTTCATGTTAAAGGTCCTGAAGAGATCAGGAACTCATGGTACATATCTAGACATAATAAAAGCAATATATAGAATACTAACAGCCAACATTAAATGGAGAGAAGCCCAGAGGGCCAAGAAAATGAATGGAAATAAGCAGCCTAGGGGGCTAGGAGGTAGAGGGACCCCCTAGAAAGTATCAGAGACCGAGGAGGTGAGAGACACTCAGGACTCATTGAGGTAACAATAACCAAAATGCCCAACATTAGGGCAAGGGAACTCAAAGAGTCTACCTTCAGTATATAGACAGTGCCTTAAAGTGGAAGGACAGAGTTACTAATCCACAGTCAAAATTTCTGACTCAGAATTGTTCCTGTCAAAAAGAACTGCAGGGAAAAGAATGGAGACGAGAATGAAGGATAGGCAGCCCAGTGACCAGACCAACCTGGGATCCATCTCATGGGAAGGCAACAAGGCCTGGCACTATTACAGATGCTATGATGTGCTTACAGACAGGAACCTAGCATAGCTGTCCTCTGAGAGGCCCTACCTCGCAGCTAACAGAGACAGAGGCAGATACTTACACCCAACTATTGGACTGAAGTAGGGGATCTCTAAGGTTGAATTAGGGGAATGATTAAAGAAGCTGAAATGGAGAGTGTCCCTATAAGAAGACCAGAGTGCCTAGAGACTGAGCCACCAACCAGGAGTATACACAGGCTGGTTCAAGGTCTCTGATTCATATATAGCAGAGATCTATCTGGTCAGGCCGCAGTGGGAGAAGATGTACTTAATCCTTGAGAGACTTGAGGTCCCAGGAAAGGGAGAGACCTGGGGGGGGGAGCACCCTCTTGGAGGCAAGGGGGAGAAGAAATGGGATAAAGAACTGTGGGAGGAGGAACCAAAAGGGCAATGACTAGAATGTAAATAAATAAAATAACTTTAGTTTTTTAAAAAATCTAGAAACCAAACAGCTCATCTCACTTTCCTAATTCACACACCATTTTTAATGCCACCTTCAATTCTGTGTTAGTTTCTTCTTTCATTGCTTTGACCAAATATCTGATAAGAGCATATTGAATAATGAACAGCATATCTAGGGGGATGTCCTGTCATCAGAATCTTGAAACATCTAGTCATATTGCAGGTATAGTCAGGGCCGGGGGGCCAGTCATGGGGAAAAGACAGGGGTAGCAGAAGAGAAGAGATGAGAGATGACAGAGTAGGGAGGAGGGGGTTAGATATGAGAATGATTGACTGGTTCTCAGCTCAAATTATTCAGTCTGGAACCCAAAGACTGGTACTGTGGAATGTTATTGCTCAAATCTAAAGTGGATCTTCCTACTTTAAATAATCTAGTCAATCCCTCATAGATACGCATCGATCCTTGCCTCTTCACCTATTTTGTCACTTTCATAATATTAGCATCTCTCATTCTGAGATGTAAAATTAGTTCTTTATGTCTTCTTCCAACACTTGATTGACAAACCCCAGTGGATACTAATTCTAAAATACTTCAATTTCTGCTCATCTAACCATCTCCCTGAATCAAGGTGATAACATCTTTTGGCTTCCAAACATTATCCCAGCTTTTGTTGTGTTCTCCAAGTCTCTCCATACTTTTCAGAGCAATACCTTTAATACAACAAAATCACACCAAGAAAGATACTGAATCTTACCTTTATTTTCACATCCTAGGTTGTTCTGGTTTCACTGTTACTCTATAATATGAAAGTCTCAGTCCTCAGTGGTAATAATAGTCACATTGTGTTGTGTCCCCTTATGCAGTTGTCTGTTTCATAGATCATAAGTTCTGTGAGAATAGGTTACTCCAGAACCCTTGGATTCTATCCCAGACTGGACTTCCCCACTGTAAAGAAATTTATCACACTGTTTAATGTTATAGCAATTCCTGAGCCAGTGCACATATCAATACTTTCACTAATATACTACTTTTTTTCCACCTTATGCTATAACATTTATGACTCTAAATGAAAATTCCCCCAAGGAATAGTATTTCAATAGGCTTTATTTTCCTAGTAAGATTAGTGAAATTTTATAAATTTTTTCACGAACTAAAGACATCAACTTAAATTCTCTCAATTTCAACTGAACACTAGTTGTGAGATTGCCAAGCATTTTTTAATTATTTTAAGCATGCTTTATGGAATGGGTATGACTTGGGTACCCTTAGCAGATAGCATGTTAGATGAATTTTTTGTATGTATTTTCATAATTCTTTTCTTCACACCTTGTATGTCTATTTTTCTTCATGATTGGAAATTCCAGTTTGGTTTAGGCTGGGATTATGAGAAATAAGATGAAGAATTACATATTTCCTTTTGTGTGTATGTATTTGTATGTTAGTATGTATCATGATAGATTTAATAACTATTATTAGCAATGAAAAAATAGTAACATATGTGATTCCATGGAGCAGTAGTTCATTTACAGCTCTATTGCAAACAAAGAAGGTCATTGTCAGTTCACATGAAAACTCATTTTTCTTGCAAATAGTAAAATTAATGACATAGAATAGACTTAGGCTCTTTTATGAAAACAGTGAAGATAAATGCAAGATTCCTTGCAGAAATCAAAACAAATGTTCATTTTTAATCATGGCTACTGATACATTTGGCATAGAAACTTGAGACAGAAATATAAACTTAGAGCTGGGTACATATCTCATGGCTTTATTCCCAATATTCACAAAACTGGGACTATAAGTTCAAGGCAAGTCTGGGCTAAGTAGAAAGTGCCAGGTTAACCTGGGCAACAAAATGATATGTTGTCTCAAAAGAAAAATTTTTTAAAGGAAATATAAAGTTAACCACAAATATGCATATATTTTAATTATCAGTGAAACAGTACACTTTTGGTTTGCATGGATATATGTCCTACGGCTAGGGGCAGGAGGGAAGAAAGAATGAGGATGTGAAAGAAATAAGACACAGTCCTAGTTGATAGTTGTTGACACCAAATGAATGCACAGTGATTTTTTTTAATGCTCTAATATCTATATGTTAGCAAATTGCCATGATACAATTATTTTCACCAACAAAGAATACTGACATATAAAAGTAGAAGCACTCTGACTGTGATGAAGCTTAAGCTTGAGAACATACTATTGGACATCTCTTTTCCAGGATACTGTGGAAGGACTCCTGAAATGTCTCAAATGCTTTGTGTGATTTCAAAAACTGAGATAATTTCGTCAAAGTTTGACCTCATTTCAATTCCTTTTGTGGTGTGAGACTTTTGTGATAACCTAGACTTTAGGGAGGAGTGGACCTGGGTGAGGTCAAAGAGAGTTCAGGATGTAAATTGTGTCATTTGCCTTTATTTGCAGATGAAAGATATAAGTTTAAAATTCCTGGCAAGGAAGTACATTTTGACATCCCCTAAATTCATTTTTTAAAACTAGGCCCATCACATATGTTATCATTAGTTGTTTTGTCCAGTGTGAGAAGTGAGAAAAATTCTGGAAATACTACCCATTTGTGATAAAATATCTTATGTTTTGATCTAAGGCATAGAATCAGAAAAGATACTGATACATAAGTATGTTCCAGGATAATTGATGATGATGTTTGTAGATAGTAAGGGCAAACAAGATTTAAAGTGTATGAGGCCAGCATCTAGTTTATAGAGAATTTTTCTAGTTATCAGAAGTATACAATTATATGTACTAGACTGGTTCATAGTAATACCTGTTGAAAGTCACAATCATCTCCACTAAAAACATACTTAATAATGTTTCAAGTATGACAATAAACACATATTTTTGCAGTTTCATGGAAATCAAGAGAACAGAGTTGACCTATATGCTATATTTATAGGACATACACATCTACTGCCATAGTTTTGAGTGTGACTGTGTAGCTGCTTAAATAGCTGCTGACTGATAGCCTATCTAATGCACTTTTGCCCTGACATGATGGGGAACTTCATACAAACAAAAGGTATATAAATCTGTGTTTGTTGCAACAAAATGACCCAAACATACACAACACACAGTAAGTTGAACTAACCATAAGTGTTGGTAGCATTCAGACATTAGTAAGTAGATGAAAATGTTGCAGTCTAGCAAATACTCCTATGAACTAAAAGACTTTTGGAAGCTGTCTTCAAAAATGTCTTAAAATGTGTAATGGGCTCTTTGAGGATAAAATTTAAAATAAAATAAAATCAGATGCGTTTCTAGGTTTGAAACCAAAGTTTCTTACTACTTTAAATTTCAGCCCTTTGTGGTTTCAAAGATTTAAAAAAATGTTGTTTTCTTTTAATAGAATTTCTCCAGAGAACTGAAGTGTAGCCAAATCCCTCAACATAGGGAAAAAAATCACTTTGCAGCAAAAAGCAACTTCATCCTGTTTCACTTCATCACTTTCACTTCCAAATATGGAATAGAAGCATCTGGAAAGCAAGGTAATATTCAGCATGTTTGACTTATGCTGGCCTTTATAATACATGCTTCTTAAAGTTCCTGTCTATATGTATAATTTCTTTATTTATCTAACCAGCTTTATATCTTTTGGATCTTTTTTTTTTTTTTTTTTTGCTTTCAAGATGAGAATATTATTGTATCTTCCTTAAGTTTTCCTTCTCTCCTCCAAGATGTTGTTCATCATTTTGGCCAAGCATCTGTTTACCCAGAGCATTCTGGCAGAATATTTTGTTTTTGAAACAAAATCAAAACACATTAACACATAATCAGTGGTGTGTATGGGTGAATACAATTACACGACCAATTTATAGCTTCCATAGCTAAATGCAGGATGCCAGTTGTTTGTTGTTTAAATTGTCTCTACTTGCTATGCTTATAATAGCAGAGAAGTCTTTTCTTGTTCCCAAATTCTCTACGATACTATATGGGAAACTACATAAACATATATGTTATATGTAGTTTCACAAAGTCAGAGTTCCTTAACTGTTTAGGAAATTTCTAATAAATCTTTTTTTTTTTTTTTTTTTAGGTTTTTCGAGACAGGGTTTCTCTGTGTAGCCCTGGCTGTCCTGGAACTCACTCTGTCGACCAGGCTGGCCTCGAACTCAGAAATCCACCTGCCTCTGCCTCCCAAGTGCTGGGATTATAGGCGTGCGCCACCACCGCCCGGCATAAATCTTGTTCTTATGAGATCATTTAAATGCAGTTAGATTCAACACATTAAGGTAGGCATTAATATTTGAAATGCCGGGGCTGGAGAGATGGCTCAGCGGTTAAGAGCATCGACTGCTCTTCCGAAGGTCCTGAGTTCAAATCCCAGCAACCACATGGTGGCTCACAACTATCCATAATGAGGTCTGAGGGCAGCTACAGTGTAATAAATCTTTGAAATAAATAAATCTTTAAAAAATATTTGAAATGCCAAGGTTTACCAAAACATAAGGTAAGCAAAGTTGATATGGTATAGAGGAAGGTCCTATGACATTCAATCTTTCAGGCAACCTGCTCCATTCATATTGTGACTTTCTATACTTGATGCTTCAAAATTCAATTACATCATCTGAAACCAAGTATAAAGGAAAATGCATATGAAGATATGTGTGGGGGTAGTGGTACAAATTATGCATAAGAGTGCAAGATATACACATGTGGAACAAAATCAGTGATATGGCCTGCTCACATCAAAGAGGAGGCCAAGACATTTATCAAATTGGTCCCACAATGACAAGAAAACAGAATTTGATGAGATCATAGTACTGTTTCTGTTAACATACACCTGGGCCTGCTGTGGCATGGAAGGTCCCTAATACCCTCAAATAGTCTCCAATGCCAAGCTTATTCTTTAATCTAGCTTGAATCAAGGTTGAATGAAAAACTCAATTGGGGGGGCTGGAGAGATGGCTCAGCAGTGACTACTCTTCAAGAGGGTCTGAGTTCAAATTCCCAGCAACCACATGGTGGCTCACAACCATCTGTAATGAGATGTAATACTTGATTAATCTCTAATGAGATCTCTTCTGTTGTGTCTGAAGACAGCTACAGTGTACTCATATACATAAAATAAATAAGTAAGTCAAAAAATATTTTTTAAAAAAATGAAAAACTCAGTTTGGGGGAGGGAAAATGGAGGAGCAGATTCAGGTATGGGAATAGACAGGAGAGAAGTACAGAGGGCCAGGAGAATGAATAGAAATATGTAGCAGTAGGGAGTGGTGAACTGGGGAAACCACTAGAAAGTCCCAGGGATGTGAGAGGATCCCAGGACACAATGGCAATGACTTAGCCAAAATAACCAACAGAGGGAAGATAGAACCTCCAGAGACCACTCCTAGTAGATAGGTAATGTGGCTCCCATTTCAGGGCAGGGGCCACATCTATCTCAAAATTTTTAACCCAGAATTGTTCTCGTCTAAAAGAAACACAAGGACAAAATGTGGAGCAGAGAATGAAGGAAAGGCCATCCAGACAATGCCCCACCTTGAGATCCATTCCATCCATAGACACCAAACCAGAGACTATTGCTGATGCCAAGAAGTGCTTGCAGACAGGAGCCTAGTAAAGCTGTCTCCTGAGAGGCTCTGTCAGCGCCTGACTAAGACAGATGCATATGCTCACAGCCAACCATTGTTCTGATCCCAGGGACCCCAAGGAAAGAGACAGGGAAGGATTGAAGAAGCTGAAGGGGATTGCAATCCCATAGGAAGAATAACAATATCAACTAACCAGACCCCTCAGAGTTCCCAGGTACTAAACCACCAACCAAAGAATATACATGGGTATCTATGGTTCCCACTATATATTTAGCAGAGGATGACCTTATCTGGCATCAGCGGGAGGGGAGGCACTTGAACATGTGGAGGCTTGTTTTCCCAGAAAAGGGGGATGCTAGAGGGATGAGGTGGGAGTGGGTGAGCGGGTGAGGAAGTACTCTCTTAGAGGCAAAGGGGAGGGGATTGGGATGTGAGGTTTGTGGAGGGGAGCCCAGGAAAGGGGGGCAACATTTGAAACATAAATAAATAAAATAATCAATAAAAGAGAATTAAGATAAAAATTTAAAAAAGAAAGAAAAACTCCATTTCCATTAGGTAACATTTTTAAAAATTTTATAGGAATCATGTAAACTACTATATGGTTAAAGGCTTTGGGAGCAAGTCTTGTTAGAGGGTGAGTGGTAAAATGTTCCAGGGATATTAAGTAAGTCCCAGTGTGAACTGGCTGGATGAGATACTACAAGGTAAAGTAAATGGAGGAACCCTTATTTTTTACCTACATGCAGTGACTTGAGCTGCCAACTGCCCGGAAGATACAGTATTTTAAAACTCCTTAACTATATCTTTCCTGAAGGCTACCAGCATGGATTATTTGCCACCACCCCCTATGTAGTTTCATTTCTCCACATAAAAGCTCATAAAATAGATACTTTTGTGTAAAATGTACATAGTGCCCAAGCAGCAACTTAGGAATTATGAACTTAGTATAGGGCTTCTCAACCTGAGCACTACTGACATTTTGGACATTAAGATTTCTTGGTGAAGGGGCTGTCTGGTGCTTTGTATTTTTTAATAGAATTTCTGAGCTCTACCCACTAGATAATCCTCAAGATGTGATAGCCAAAACTATCTCTAGTCATTACTATGTTCCATGGGAATCTAAATCACCCTGAGCTAAGAAATCCTGGATGTGTCTTTTAACAGCAGGCAACACCGCCCACAACAGCAGCTTCTCTGTGAACAACGGACATTCCACAAGGACTGTACATAATATTAGTGGAAGTCCAGATGCTGAGGCTCTCTCTTGGGTACAATATATTTATGGTGGGATGGTGGGTGTTTTACTATCTATGTTAGATGGTCTGTCTACCTCACAAAATATCTCTGCAGTTGAGATCTGGTGTATGGACCTAATTTCCCCCCAAATTAATAGCTCAGCCTTTTCAAATGCTTCTTATGGAGTACATGGTCGTAGAATAAAAAGATCATAGTTAATAATCATTTGTTTATTATTTTTTGGAAACTCTGACCAGCAGGGAAGTGTGAGGATTTCTAGAAATCACCAGGGTACAGTGGAAGTTGCCAATAAAAATGTAAAATAATACAGATGTTGTTATGAAGCAGAAACATGTTATGTTTTAAATAAATCAGTATCCTTAACTATTAGCAAGAGAACTCAAGTTTTTTAAAATAACAATGGTATTATAATTTTATTATCTTTTTCCTACACATCTGGAATTTTGAAAACTTCTTGAATAAAAAAAGCTATTATATTATTTAGGTTCCCCTTGAGTTCAATAGTAGTTTTGAAAATATATGGTTAAGTTCTGTCTCAGTATCTTCTCCTTTTATGGATTTTTCTTAATTATTTGAAATAATTTATCTCAATTAATACTTTACAGATTTCAGCAAAAATCCAGAGAGAAAGAGAGAGAGAAAGAGAGAGAGAGAGAGAGAGAGAGAGAACTTTACTTTAAAAATCATACTTTACTTTTATTATATCAATATAAAATATTTTAAAATATAAACAAGTATCAAAAAGTACTAATGTTTTATATCATGATGCAATTTTCTAGGTCATTTCTTTTGCTGTACATATGCTTATGGTGCTATCATGTTGACCAGTTAAAAG
The DNA here is from genome assembly GCA_019843855.1 of Hylomyscus alleni. Taxonomy (NCBI): domain Eukaryota; kingdom Metazoa; phylum Chordata; class Mammalia; order Rodentia; family Muridae; genus Hylomyscus; species Hylomyscus alleni. Next base: position 9,530 of record JADRCC010230741.1, read on the forward strand.
ACGGAAGAAGTTGCTTTTTCCTCTTCCTTCGTCTAGTTTTAAAAAGATCCCCATCCCGGGGCTGGAGAGATGGCTCAGTGGTTAAGAGCACTGACTGCTCTTCCGAAGGTCCTGAGTTCAGATCCCAGCAACCACATGGTGACTCACAACTACCCATAATAAGATCGGACGCCCTCTTCTGGTGTGTCTGAAGACAGCTGCAGTAAATTGCACCGGAGTGAGTGGGCCGGAGCGAGCGGGCCAGAGCGAGAGGGGCCGGGGCCAGTGGGGCCGGCAGAGGTCCTGAGTTCAACAGCAGCCACACACAAGATAGCTCACAGCCATCTGTACAGCTACAGTGTACTCATACACATAAAATAAATAAAATAAATCTTAAAAAAAATAGATCCCCATCCATGTAAATACCACCTTTTCTATATGAATTGGTTTCTATTTAAGGTATAGCATTCATTTTAGTCTTTGGGACCCTTTGAGGTGATTTTTTTACAGCGTGGTAATCATTCCATGTTTTCTTAGTTTGTGTCATCTGAAACATGCATGTGAATAACCCATTCACGAATTAACAGTGTCATCTGACCTCCAAGCCCCCTTGGTCTGTATTTCCCTTGGGATATATTTGTTTTGGGTATGAGGTCTTGGTGGCAAGGAAAAGGAAGGGTCAATATGGAAGGACTGGATGAATGGCACAGATGTAGAAGTCCTGGAGAGACAGACTGTACAGCACTTAGAATCTGTGTGATGGTGAATGAAAAGAAAATATCAGAAGGAACCTTAAGTTTGGAAACATGGGTATCTTAAATGATATAGATTGGGTTGGTTTTTTGAGGGGGTCAAGTCAACCAGCAAAAGGGAAACATAGTGTGTCATTTTGTGGGAAAGTGGGATTATGTGCGTACAAGGAATTTATACATTTGAAACATTCTAAAGAAGTTGGTCAAAGTTTGAACCAGGACAAGTAGTGAAATGACTATAAAAGCATGAATATTAAAAAAAGAAGTCTCAAAATGGTGCTGAAATATTTACCTTCATTTAGAAATTTGAGGAGAAAATGGAGAATAACGCATAAATAGACCAACAGGAAGTAAAAGCAAACCTGTCCTGGAAAACTTCTGGAAGGGAAAATTCATCTGTTGGGAAAAAAATCTGACAGAGCTGAGAAGGAAATGTATGATAGAGTGTGTGTGGGTTAGGTAGACAGGTCTTTTTCTGTTGACCATTGACCAAAAGTCAGGTACTTGAGTAGATATAAAGTGAAAATGTATGAGCTTAAGGTAGAATTTAAAACTCAAGTACAAGGAGAGAAGTTAAGTCTTCCAAATTGATTTACTGCTAGGATCCTTGCTTTCGTCATTCTAGCTTTCACCTCTAGAGTGTCTGTCTAAATGGCTCCCTGAATGATTCTTTTAATATAATAAATTTATCATTCCTGGTGTACCTTTGAGGTCCATATCTGTAGCTCTCCAAGTTATATTCTTCAAGTCAGTGGAGTCAATTATTTGAGTTTACAACTTGTACCCATGGCACCTGGTTATTTCCCACTGACTTTGTGATGGGGTATGGCAGGGAATATAAACCAAACTCTGTAATTTTTAAACAATCATAGCAAAGCCAGTCTCCCTTTTGCTCACCTGACATTATACCAAATATTAAAACCACCCAATTAAGCTTATCACACACCATTGAATTCCAAAATAAAATCAGACATTTGGGAAATCCACATAGTATGCACCTGATTCATTTCTTTGTAAGATTCAAGTTATATTTTAAGCATAGCAACTTCTTTAGTTAGTCTTATTTATATCTCAGCTTCTATATTGGCAATAAGAACATGAACTTGTACTCAGCTGTGAAAAGCTAAGTAACTTGGACATACAGAGCTTAATTTGTGCTTTTATAGCTCCAACTCCTCAGATGGTATTCTCTAGTTTCATCATAAGACCTTGACATATTATCTTTCTCTTCAAATTTTGATTTGTTTTAAAAATGAATAAATGACATTCCTTGTGATATTTTCTATGGTACATACATACAGTTGTACAAAAAAATAAAAAACCCATACAATATCAATTAATTTTGTATGAGCCAAGTGTCTAAAAAGTGAAAAATTTCTCCTGTTACCTATTCATATTTCATGCTAACAACTAAGAATGTGTCTTGCTTTCCTAATGTAAGCTGTGATGAGCAAGTAGGGCCAGCATGAACTTTCCTTCAGTAATACATCTCTAATGCTTATCAATATTTTATATGAAGTCAGTTTGTGGAGTTAAACTTCTAAAGCCAGCTTGTGAGATCTGACAGTTGCAATGTACTTAAGGTAAAAGTTGAAAAGGAGTAATTTAAATGCATCATAAATTATTTCTATGTAAACTTTTAGTTGGAACTTTTTCTCATCTTCAAAGATGTTTATCCTTTGTGTAGAGGAAGGCTTCTGATTTGCTTGAGTTAATTTTATATCCAGCTACTTTGCTGAAGTTGTTTATCAGGTTTAGGAGCTCTCTGGTGGAATTTTT
>JADRCC010230743.1:0-11947 GCA_019843855.1 Hylomyscus alleni
CACACACACACACACACACACACACACACACACACACAGAGCGGGGAGGGGGGGATTGAGCAGGCACACATTAAAAGCCCAGCACTGACCTTTATAAGGCATGCCTCCAATGGCTGCCCCAGCTACAAGGTTGGAAGACCCTCCCCTCCCTGCCCAGCCTGGCCAGTGTCTGTGTGCTACCCATGGGAACCTATCGTGCATGTCACTTCCCATCTCCACACTGAGTAAGATCTTTCACACTGTGGCCGCTTGCTGGTTTGTGCCCCACAGGGACACACAGTGTGCCCACTCAGCAAAAGTAACAGCAAGATTAGTTTAAAGAATAAACAAGACTCAGATAGTTCATACAAGCTGGGGATGGAACCTACCTCTTGCTCATGCTCAACAAATAATCCACCACCGAGGGACACCCTGTCCAGGGGAAAGTAGAGTTTTACTGGCTTCCCTTCCAAACCTTCTGGCACACACACATGCTCTATTCTGAACTGCCTGCTGAGTGCTGGAGGAGGTACCTGCCCTTGGCACTTGGGCCTCAGAAGGACTTTTCTGGATGACTTGGCTGTGATCAGGACCCAGGCTGTCCCTGGGAGCCTCATGGAGAACTGCCTTCGCTGCCTTTGCAGGAACTCTTCTGCAAGATTTCTGGCTGAGTCTCTTCGTTGCTCTGTGGATGTTTGGAACATTCATTTAAAGGACCTGAGCCAAATATATATATATATATATTTCCCCTCACTATTGAAAAAAGAAGAAGAGGAGGAAGAGGAGGAAGAGGAGGAAGAGGAGGAGGAGGAGGAGGAGGAAGAGGAGGAAGAGGAGGAGGAGGAGGAGGAGGAAGAGGAGGAAAACAGGAAAACCAGGAACTTTTGTTAAGCCAATGATCTTCACCTCTGGTTTGTTCCAAGACTCTAATGGAGGCCTCAGATCCCTCCCTCATTTCTTGCACTGTATTGGCCTCTGTGCTTGTTGCTCATCCATGATGGTCATCCATCCCTTTTCGAGCTCCCTCACTATCTAACCCTCAGGTGTCTCCTGCCCTGCTTCCTCCACCCCTATAATCAGACTTTCCACATACACACAACCTTCTGGATGTTTTGGACACATGTGTGACTGTCTCTCTGAGCTTCAGTTTCATTGAAAATGTGGAAAAACAGCAAAGAATTTGTTACATTGTCTGCGTCAAGAGAGCTATGATTGATTGATGTTGGCAGTGGAAAGGACAGGGAAGCAGGGTGAGGGTGCCCGTTACTGGCTGTCTGCTCAGGTACGTAACTTCATCTCCAGCCTCCCTCAGCGCTTCCACACCTACCTCATGCTGGTTCCTCAGAGATGAAGACACACCATGCCCTTGACTAGAGCTGAGGAGGCTGAACCTAGAGAAGCTGTGTTTCTCACAGTGCCCACTGGACAGGTAGTCAGGCTGGTGTTGGTAACAGAGCTGGTGTCTCCTAGTGGGGACAGCCTCCTTCATCTTGGAGGAATGGAAAGTCTGAGTGACTCACTGAGTTTTGGGGTCCAGGGTTTCTGAACTCCCACCTTCAAGTGGAGCACATGACGATGCTGGAACTGGCCTGAAGAAGTCACTGTGGCCAGGGACAGTGTCTCCTTCACTTGTGGGCCTGTCTCTTGCTTGCATTGGATGTATAGAGGGTTCAGACTACCTAGCTTCCCCACAGCTCAGTGGGCAGCCTCTCCCTGGCTGGCTGCCCTACAGCTGAAGGAGTATTGTGCATGGTGCGTGTTTGTCCTAGAAGCCTAAATGTATGACAGCATGGTCAAATGGGACACTGTCCACCAAGATCCTATTCTGTGGGTACAGCTGATGCATGGGCCATCTCCAACATCCTGAACTTTCTTTTTCTCCCACATTGTTTTTCCTTTGCAGATGTTTGTCTAATTTATCCTTAATACTTCCAAGGCTCGATATGGAATAAAACCCAGAAAGGCTCAGTGATGAATGGACTTTGTCTTATACTAGGAGCTAAAGTGATATTACATAGTATGCACCATCAAACTGACAGCGGACACACACGCCATCCAACTTTTTGATGAGATAGCCAGTTAGATCTGGCTCGTCTTAGAAATCCTTATGGAAAACGGATTAAGATGTATAGCCCTCCTCTGACCTAACTCACCACACTCTGGTGGCTAGTCTGGAGGTGGGGGTTGGGGGATGAGGGGCTCACTCCTCTCTGGGTTACCAGCCAACCCTCTCCAGAGCAATCTCCCTTCACTCACCCTTCAGGGAAGAGCTATTGGTCAGGCTTGCTCCTTCTGTTAACTGTTGACTCACAGTCTGAAAATGTGCTCAGGGCCCAGTTGTGGCCAGCGAGCCTCAGCAGGCTTCTGCGGGAGGACTCCCTTTCCAAGCACTCATGCACGTGCTGTCCTCGGCACTTTCCTGCTAGCTGCACAGCGACCTTCTTAATGGGACCCTCGTGTTCCAGCTTAGCCTTTAGCCATAGGCTTTGGCTCAAGACCTGGTAGAGGGGGACAGAGGGAGAAAGCCATCTGGAGAGGAATCACTGTTCAGACAAGAAAGGAAATTGCGTTCGGATGATCGAGACAGCAAAAGGGAGGGAAGCTTGCAGGGCCAAGTTCAACAGAGGGGGACGGGAGTGAGCAGGCTGGGGCCCTGCTCTGCTGATGATGGGGTCTCTCTCAATCTGGCAACGGGGAAAGTCTCTCCTTCATCTGCCTCCTTAGACATGAGGAGTTTAGGCAGGTCTGGATAGTCACTCCAGAGATGTTCTGGGTTCCCAAAACCATAGCAGGGAAGGCAGAGTGAATCTTCCTGGGTCTTTCATGTAACCCATATGGCTAAGTGGCTCAGACTGGGCCCCAGCCTTACTTTCAATAGGCATCCTTGGGTACTTTAAGCATCATCCTTTAACAAAGTGATCCTTTGGGTCACTAGGTGCCATTTTACCCTTTAAGCACTTGCCTGAGGGCAGGCCTGGCCCTTTGCTCCATCAGTGTCCCTGTGGCTGGCTCAGAGCTGCTAGCCACACACAAAGGCCATGCCCACGTCTAGAAGCTGAGGTTCTGGGTGTGAGAAGCATTCAGCTGAAGCACCTAGCCAAGGACACTTTCTCCAGGCAGCAGCAAGGTAGAGACTTGCCTTCTGTTGAGTGGAGGAAAATATAGGCGGGGCTAGGCAAGGTGATAGACTAGCCAAGGCCAAACCAAGCTGTGGTTCATAATGTGGTACCTAGTGGTTGTTGTGAGCCTCCAGCTCAGCTGTGGGCCAGTGGTGTCAGGAGATTGGACTGCCTTTCTTGAAGCACCCCTTACTGGTTCCTACCTGGCCTTCCCACAGCTCAGTGGTTCAAGTAGTGGAGATAACAGAGAGCTCTGTTCTGATGCCCATCTGAACAGTTGTTGCTCAACAGTGACACTTGTCCCCAGATCTGCTTGCAGCAGGTGCCACTTGAGTGCCATTGTGTGTCAGTCTGGGTGCCTGCCAGGCAGAAGGAATCTGAACGTGGACCAGTCTGTTTGTTGAGCCAGGAAAGTGCAGCAGGAAAGTGGGGCTGGGAAGCCATTCCTCACCTTTCTGTCCTCCATGGACACCAGCTGCCTTGTGACTCCTAGGAGGGAGGGCCTGGGCACCTCGGCCCTTTGTGCTCTCAGGTGCTTAGTGGGTATCTCAATGTGATGGCTAGTATTGACAGTCCACTTGGCAGGGTGTAGAATCACCCAGGAGACAGAGCTCTGGGCATGTCTAGGGAGAGGATTTGCAAATTGTGTTAACTAAAGAACCAATCTAATATGAATGGTGCATCATGGGGCACTGTCTTAGTTAGGGTTTTACTGCTGTGAACAGACACCACGACCAAGGCAACTCTTATAAAGGACAACATTTAATTGGTGCTGGCTTACAGTTTCAGAGGTTCAGTCCATTGTCATCAAGGTGGGAGCATGGCAGCATCCTGGCAGGCATGGTGCAGGAGGGGCTGAGAGTTCTACATCTTCATCTGAAGGCTGCTAGCAGAATACTGACTTCTAGGCAGCTAGAACAAGGATATTGAAGCTCACACTCACAAGACTGGACCTACTCCAACAAGGCCACACCTCTCAACAGTGCTACTCCCTGGGCCCAGCGTATACAAAACCATCACAGGAATGGAGCCCTGGACTGAATAGAAAGAAGAAAGTAAGCTGGGCCCCAGCACTCATCTCCTTCTGCTTCCTGACTGTGGGTGCCATGCGCGCAGCTCGGCTCACACTCCTGCTTCATACTCATACATGATGCCACCCCCACCATGATGGGTTGTACCTGTAAACTGTGAGTCCAAATAAACCCTTCAGCATTAGTTTTTTCTAACACAATCTAGAGTCATTTGGGGATGCCTCCATCCCACTAGCCTGTGGGACACTTTCCTGATTGATGACTGATGTGGGAGGGCCCAGCACACAGTGACAGTGATATTCTTGGGCAGGTGGTCTTGGGTGCTATAAGAAAGCAGGCTGAGCCAGCCAGGTAACAGCATTTCTCTATGGCTTCTGCTTCAGTTTCTGCCTCCAGTTCCGTCCCTAACTTCCCTGATGGACTATGAATTGTAGGTCAGATAGACCTCTTCCCCAAGTTGCTTGTGATCATGGTGTTTACCACAGCAAAAGAAGCCTAATGAGTCCCAAACACACCTTTCCTTGTGTCTGTTATTTTATCACACCTGTAAGAAAAGTAAAATATAGTGTTTTGAAAAGTAAAATATAGTGCTTTGAATATGCTTGGCCCATGGTGAAGTCCTTCTTTTAGAAGTCGTGGCCTTGTTGGAGGAAGCGCATCTCTGTGGCAATGGCTTGAGGTCCTGTGCTCAAGCTCCACCTAGTGAGGAAGAGATCTTCCTTCTGGCTGCCTGTGGAAGCCCCTGGTTGCCTCTGGATCAAGATGTTGAACTTTTAGCTCTCCAGAACCAAGTGTGTCTGCACAATGCCATGCTTCCCACCATCTTGATAATGGACTGAACCTCTGAAACTGTAAGCCAGCCCCAATTAAATGTTTGTGTTTATACAAGTTGCCTTGGTTATGGTATCTCTTCACAGTAATAAAACCCTAAGACACATGGAATGTTGTAGAACATGGTGCTTAGAGCAAAACGGCTGCCATCTTCATCAGATCAGCTGTGCCTGCCCATGAATGTCTATCACTATGGGAACTGTGGACTGTTGACATTCCCTCGTGGAAGGAAGTATGTGCAGGGTCAGTGGACCCTTTCCTTAGTATCAAGCCACTCCTCCCACCATTTGTATTCAAATCTCACACTAATTGCATGTGACCTGGAAGGTCTTAGCAGGGGCTAGAGTTTATAAGCTGTTAAGGCTTAACTGAGGGGCTCCCATAGGGATGCTGTTATGGCTTATACATATGCTCAGCCCAGGGAGCGGCACTATTAAAAAGTGTGGCCCTGTTGGAGTAGGTGTGGTGTGTCACTGTGGGTGTGGGCTTTAAGACCCTCGTCCCAGATGCATGGAAGTTAGTATTCTGCTAGCAGCCTTCAGATGAAAATGTAGAACTCTTAGCTCCTCCTGCACCATGCCTTCCTAGATGTTGCCATGTTCCCACCTTAATGATAGTGAACTGAACCTCTGAACCTGTAAGCCAGCTCCAATTAAATGTTGTCTTTATAAGAGTTGCCTTGGTCATGGTGTCTGTTCACAGCAGTAAAACCCTAACTAAGACAGACGCCATTACCCTTGCAGGGTCAGACCTTCCAATGTGGTTGCTTTAGGATCACCTATGCTCTAGCCCACAAACTTTTACCCATGTTCTGTGAGCCCAATAAACTCACTGGTTTCCCAGGGCAAACTTTGGTTAGTCACTGGGACTTCAGTAGGCCAGGTGACATTGTTTAGCATCTCCCTAGGGAAGAATTCTACAGTTGGATATGGTGGGCCTTTCTAATAGAGTCAGTCCTTAAATAATGTTAATCCAGAAGGGCTTGCTCTTCTGACTAACACCTCTGAAAGGACCTGCTGCTTATTATTGCTCCAACGGCTTGAGCTTCACATGGACCTTTGAACCATAGGCTGCCCTTACAGAGCTGAGGATGTGCTGCTGGCTAGATTGCTAGCCTTCCTCGGTTAGCTGCATGTACAGGGCACTGCTTGGCACAGCTCTGGACTCCTCAGCTCTGTCTAGACCAGTAAGCAGACCCTCCAGGTGGAAGTCCAGCATTGGAAGATAGGCCTGGCCTCTATCCATTGTCTTGGTAGGTATCACCAATCCATTGCTGAGCTTGGTTCTACTGAATGGAGGTGGTTTTGAGTTCTCTTGACCCTAGGTCTTCACATTCAGCTCTGGAGTCAACCATAGCTACATTCCAGGTGAGACAGATTCCCTTGACTGTCCTGGCTGAGGGTCCCCACGTTCTTGACTGTGCATGAGGAGCAGAGAAGGCAGTAGATCTGTGTGAACTGGCCTTTGTCTCCTGAGGACAAGCTGTGGAATGTGAGCCCTGGGCAGGGGCCAGAAGATCGCCTGTGAAGGAGAGGAGGTCCTGGCTGGGCATCTGGACACCAGACGTGAGAGGCTTAGCTCATCCAGGGGCTGGGCCAAGCTCTACCCTAGGATGCTGGAGCCAGCTCGGGGTTGGGGACTAGAGGAAGGTCAGGCTGAGGTTTGAACTGTCCAGAGAAGCCCGGAGGATCAGTGGTCCACTGATGTTATGTCTTACTGGGCAGAATATCCTCCTGCCCTGCCTGTGCCTGTTCCTGGGCTCTTAGGCACTCTGAGCACAAGAGGATTAGGAATCTCAGAACATCTCTGTACTGGTAGATTCTGATTTTCAGAAGACCACCAGTTAAAACTGCACAGAGGGAGGGTTAGCCGGGGGAATGTGACACGGTGGTATGAACATGCATGGAAAGCCACAGGAAGAAACAAAGGAAGCACTGCAGGAGTTTCTCCCTTAATCTCAGGACCTTTTGCAACCCGTAGTAAACTACCATGGTCGGGAGGAAGGCCCTTTGACTTCTGACAACAGTGCCCCTGCTCAATGTCCCGGAATTGGCTGTGCTGGGGGCTGTGCTTCTAAGCCAGTGGTTCTCAACCTTCCTAAGGCTGTGACCCTTTAATACAGTTCCTCATGGTGTGGTGACCCCCAACCTTAAAATTTTTCTTGTTGCTACTTCATAACTATGATTTTGCTGCTGTTATAAATGCTGATGTAAACATCTGTTTTCTGATGATCTTAGGTAATCCCTGGGAAAGGATCATTTGAATCCTAAAGCAGTTCTCATGGAACCTACTCTCTCCTCTCAGTAATCTCCCTGGGACACGATCTTCCTCAAGGAGTTTCCAGTTTCATGAGGTCAAGTCCAAGTCATGTGAGCACAATTGGGGGCCACTGAGAACCTTTGCAGGGACTTCCTGCTCCATTGTAGGAGAAGGTGGCTGAACCCAGCTTTGCAGGAGTTCTGCCTACCCATCTGGAAGGTGGTGACTTCTTGTCAGCACTGGAGTAGGGCCGGGGTGTAGGGCTGGGGTGCTGGTTCCAGGACCTACGGGGGACTAGGCAGACAGGAGAAACCAAGATGACCCCAGAGCACAACCTCAGGCAGCTGCAGTTACCCATTTAAATAGCTGGGGAGACCCCAGGATTCCCAACTCATTTGCAGTGTTCAGCTCTGAACCCCTGGGTTCTACAGAGAAGATGACGCCCACCAGACATGAGGACGTCTCAGAGCTAGAGCTGGGGAGGGGTCTCTCACAGATGTTGTTTGACTTCGAAAGGCCAGGGAAAGTTTGCCAGCACAATTGGGTGTGGAGCCAATAGCCTGTCCAACTTTCAGACCACGTCAGCCCAGGCTGTGGACTCCGGCCCAGATGGCCTGGCCACTTCTATATGTTATCCGTCTGTGAAGATATGTTTCTGCAAGAAAACAGATTTAGACAAGAATGTTGGGCTCTGAGATCCCCCTGGGGGTGGAATGTTCTAGCAGAACAGGAAGTAAGTGGGGGCTGGGCTGCGTTCCTCAGGCACCACACCAAGATTAGGAGGTCCCCGCCCTGCCAATGGATGGCTGGAAGAGGCACTTGGCTGACAGATGTGTACTGGGGCCTGAGAGGGACTGTGTAACAGTAAGTGTGTCAAAGGAGGCTCTCGTTTTCTTTCTGTCCCCACGCTTAGCTGGCCTTGGGCTGTCACACTGGAAGTACTCTGCCACCGGCTGCCATATGCAATTGAGTCAGTTGCCTGCTTTCTGTCTTTCCAGGTCAATTTTCTCGATGAGAGTAATGTGGGTTTTTTTGTAGACTCTTTTTGTTGTTGATTTGAGACAGGGTTTCTTGAAGCTTGGGCTGGTAGATGATGACCTTCAACTGGTTCTCCTTCCACGAGGGCTGGGATCACAAGTGTGCACCACCATGCCTGGTGACTTATTTATTTGCTCATAGACTTTATATTTATTTATTAATTTAAATATTTAATCATAGGAAGGTTTTATATCTGTGTGTGCTTACATGTGTGTTTTGTCTGGGTGCATATGAATGTGTGTTATGTGAATGTGGGTATGTGTATATATGTATGCATGCATGTATGCACATGCATGTGTGGTGTACTGTGTGCATATGTACAGGTCAGAGGTTGGTATCAGGGCATTTCTCTACGGCACCTCCCTGTTGGCAATTAGGCACCTCCACGGTCAGTCCAAAGGGACTTCATAGCAATGTGAGCAGTCAGGTATCTTCATAGTCCGTCCCAAGGAACATGTCATCACTAGCTAGCTGCCCAGAGGTGACACATTCCCATTGTTGCCCCTGTCACATGTCCTCCTGCTTGTGGGCCATGGCACAATAAAAAAGCCAAGTTAGTCCTCCTCCCACCGCCTCCTTCTTTACACCACCCAGAGGCAGCCTCTGCACCCCTTCCTTTTTTGTTAAACCTCCAACCTGTTGCATGGTATGATTTTGTCAGAATTCACAGCTTAGTTCCATCAACCCCACCTTAGTTTTTGAGACAAGGCCTCTCACTGTACCTGCATAGCATCTTAACTGATCGGAAATACACTTGTCTCCACCGGCCGTTTTCCTGCCGAGGCCACCCTTGGATTTTAGGTTGGTGCTGGTGATCCAAACTCATACTTGCACAGTAAGCACTTTACACACTGAGCCATCTCTTTAGCCTGCTTTGTAAATAAAAAATATTATATGTATTTAACTGTATGTCACATCTATCATGTGGAGATCAGAGGACAACTTGTAGGAGTCAATTCTTTCCACAAATGGGTTCCAGGGATTGAACTTGAGCATCAGCCTTGGTAGCAAGCATCTGTACCCACTGAGTCTCTGCTTTTTTATTTATACATATTTATGGAATATGGAGTGACTGTTGGGAGGAAACAGGGTCCCAATCGTAGTCTGAACTGGCCTTACAGTGATCATCTTGCCTCCACTTCCGAAGTGGTGGAATTACAAGTGTCCCCTCATTCCCGTGGCTATAGTGTGACATTTTAATACCATGTAGAATTTATCGAGGAAGCTAATATATTCATAATTTCTTATATCTATTTTATTTTTAATTATGTGTATGTATGTGATGGCTGATCATGGCTGCGAACACATCTGGGAATAGGAAGCATTAGTTGAGGAGTTATCTCCATCACTTTGGCTTGTGGGGATCTACGTGGGACATTTTACTGACTGTGAGTTGATATAGAGGGGCTGAACCACCTGTGTGCTGTGCCACCCCTAGGCAGGTGGACCGGGGCTGCTTAACAAAGACAGCTAAGCAAGCTAGAAGGAGCAAGCTAGTAAGCGGCATTCCTTAGCTGGTTTCTGGTTCAAGTTCCTGCCTTGAGTGTTAGCTGACTTCCTTCAGTGATAGACTGTATCGTGGAAGCATAAATTGAAATAAAACCCCTTTCTCCCTACATAGCTTTATAGTGTTTATTGAGTCAACAGAGATCTAACTATAACAGAAATTGGAGCTGGAAGTGGGATGTTGCTATGATATTGGTGGTTTTTTTTTTTTTTTTTCAGAATTGTGGCAGCATTGGAAATCTGAGCTGGGAAAGCTGCTGAGCACCCAGAGCTTAGTAGGCTGTTCTGTGGGGTCTGGGAGACAATGCAGAAAAATGCAGATGGTGGAGGCTTCACTTACGAAGTTTCAAGAGGAAGTTTGAGAGTCCCTCAAAGATTCTCTGGGGCCGTTCCTGTGATATGTTTGGATGAAAGATCTGCTGTTGTTGGTCAGGTGGGACTAACAGGAGAGCAGCAGCACTGAGGTGAAACCCTGGCCTTACCGGGCAATCGATGCAGTCAGTTGGGCATGTACAATCAGCTTCGATTAACCAGAAGCCATCAGCAAGGGGCAATGTCTTCTGGGAAGTCTTTTCTCAGGGTCAGAGCTCAGAAGCTGTGGTCCGGGGGGTGGGAGGGTGGGGGTGGTCAAGATGCACATTAAGTTGGCAGCTGAACTTTGCAGCATGGACGAATGCCCAACATGGAGTCATTGAGCCTTGGCATCCCATGTCAATGTCTCCCTGCAGAGAGGCAGTTGGTGAAGATGAAGCCCCAGTTGAAGTGGAGACAACAGGGTTGAAGAGGCCATGGAAAGAAGCTGGGGTTCTCTGTGTGCCTGCAGGTACCTGAGGAGGCCAGAGACATTGGATTGGAGGCCCGTGGAGTCAGAGTTACAGGCAGTTGTGAGCCACCCAGTGTGGGTGCTGGGAGTGAGATTTGGGTCTTTTACAAGAGTCGTATGCATGTTCTTTATGGATGAACCATCTCTCCAGCTGCCACACAACACGATATATTAAGGTATAGTATACATCATTTTAATATCATATACAGTGTATACAGAGTGAATTTCATTGTTCTGGGCCATTCAAATCTTCTGGTATCTATTGTGACATGTGACACTGGCAATTGTTTCTCCTGCTATCTGGACCCTTAACCATCATTTCTCCCTTGCTTCCTTATTTCCAGCTCCTGGGAGACACTCCTGTTATCCACCACCCTGGGACCATTGGAAGTAATGGAAGTAGCCTGGGTGTGGTGTCCCACACCTATAATCTCAGCACTTGGCAGGTGGAGGCAGAAGATCAGGAACTCAAAGTTATCCTTGCTTATCTAGCAAGTTCAAGACCAGTCTGAAGTATGTGGGATCTTGTCTCAAAAATAATCAATCAATCATAGACAGAGGAGCAGGAAAAGAGGGAAGAGGAGGAAGAGGAAGGGAGGAGACGGGGAGGAGATCAGGGCAGGAAGGAGGAGAAGCCGTATGATCCTAATATGCTTCTTGGATCTGAGAGAAGTCCTGCTTGGGATTGTCCTTGAAATTAGGCTGGAACTATGAGGAAGGTTAAAATCACATTGAAAGAACACAAATACCACTGTGCTGGTGACACTGACCACACTTGGCAGGAAGCAATGATTGGGGAAATGGCCTTCCCCATGAGGAGAAATGGACAGGACGAACCTCAGTCATCCACCCTGGAGTTGGCACTTTGCTACTCTGGAAATAACTCCCATGAGCACCAGGCAATGAGGGCCATGGCTCAAGGCAGCTTGTCTAGTGCATCCTGTCAGAGGATGGCACGTCCATGAGGTGAAGTGCCATGCTATGAAACAAAATAACTCTATTAGAACAAAACCCACATAGCCACATGCATCCAAACAGGAGTGAGCCGAACTCAGGGGACAACACAAACCTGGGCATCAAAGAGGCCTGACTCTGAGAGTTCATGTACACACTGTTCAAACACAGACAAAACTCAACCATGTGGTTAGGGCTGTGGAATCAGACAAAGCAAATCAAAGGAAGAGAAGAAGACAATTACCATAGCAGCCGTACCACGCCAGGGTTCAAAGGCTATGCTGGGTCCCTGGTCAGGGGTCTAGTGAGTATGTCTTTTTGTATAAGTGTGCACACACATGTGTGTGTGTGTATGTGTGTGAGAGAGAGAGAGAGAGAGAGAGAGAGAGAGAGAGAGAGAGAGAGAG
>JADRCC010230762.1:0-10238 GCA_019843855.1 Hylomyscus alleni
CCCCCCCCCCGATAATTCGGATATGACTGGTGTAGACAAGAGGGCGTGGCAGATCATCAATGGGAGGAGAGGCCCTTGGCCCTGTGAAGGTTCTGTGCCCTAGTGTAGGGAAATGCCAGGGCCAATAAGTGGGAGATGGTGGGGTGGCAGGCATTGGGGGGGAGGCAACAGGGGTTTGTTGTTCTTTTTGTTTGTTTGTTTGTTTTTTGGAGGAGAAACTGGGAAAGGAAAAATCATATGACATGTAAATAAAGAAATTATCTAATAAAAAATAACTGAAAAAAATAAGTACAGGAAGAAAAGAATAGTGAATGGGAAGATTTTTGAGAAGTAGAACGGTCTGGCTCAGGTAAGGACCCACACTAAAAGCAAGGGAATGCACATGTGAATATTCATACAATAATAGAGAACTAGAAATAGCCCAGACTCTACCAATAGTACAAAGGCAAACTAGCAGACTTTTTATATAATTCTAATACCTAAAATTTAAAAGTTATGATTTATTATTTAATGTATAAAATGTTCAATGTAAAAATAATGTTATTATTTAAACTTAATAAATTAATGAACCATATAAAATATGAAATCACATTAAAAAGGTAAGACAAAAATTATATAGGAAAATATATGGTATAATTTTACTTATAAATATTCAAACCAAGTAAAAATAAATAATGCAGTTTTAAGAATGCATAGAGTTGAAGAAAATAATTTTTAAATGAAAGAATGATATAAAAGTTATAATATGCCTGGCGGTGGTGGCACATGCCTTTAATCCCAGCACTTGGGAGGCAGAGGCAGGCGGATTTCTGAGTTCGAGGCCAGCCTGGTCTACAGAGTGAGTTTCAGGACAGTAAGGGCTACTCAGAGAAATCTGTCTCAAAAAAAACCCAAAATAATAACAACAACAACAACAACAACAACAACAACAACAACAATAATAATAATAATAATAATAATAATAATAATAATATTTTGGCCTTTTGCAATGAAGAAAAAGCTAATCAATTGCAGAGATACAAAGAGTTTCCAGTTTTAGCAACATTCATTGCTTCATTTGGATCATTGGGATTTGTGTCTTAATTTTATTATACTATTATCATCACTTGGTGGTATTATTAAATTTGCACAAACATATATAAAAGCCAAGTAGAACGCACATATTTGCATGCATGAAGCATACATATCTGGAGTACATTTTCCTGAATAATCAAAATGAGCTACAAAGTTATCTTTGTATAGGTGATTGGATGGATAGAGAATCTAAGATTTTAAAAGGTGAAACAGTTACAGCAAAGCTGAAGTGCGCTGACTGCGCTTGCGCCTTGCGCCTGGATAGGTCCTACATAAATTACCCGAGGAGTAGTTCATACGCTACCACTCAAACCATTCATCCCCAAGAAGGCAGGCAGTTGTTCCCTAAGACATGGGCAAGCCCCGTATGCTCTCTCTGACAGTGTGACTTCTCCACAAGGCCATGGAAGAGCCATCTGGAAACACACCCAGTCCTTCCGGATAATACTTGTTTTAAGGTCCTTAGCCTCAGGTGGTAGAGATACCACCGCAAGGCTCCACTGTGTAGTCTGGTGCACCCAGTCCTGAGCACGCCCTATCTACCTGTGGCTTCTGTTCCTGCTTTTTTCTCAGGCTCTTTTCCTGGGCCCACTGAGGAGCACACCTGTTTCTCCAGGTCTATTTGCTACTGCACAATTGTCCTCTGATTATGTTGCTCAGCATGGCCAAGTTTAGACCATACTTGTCCACAGAAACGCAGGATTAAATCGTCGCTGTACACCTAACGTCTCCTTAGCTCAGTGCCCTCCAGCTCCGGTGAGGTACTACGTAGAGGGCACCGTGAGCCACATCTCCCAATTCACGGTCCCACGGTCCCAGAGCACACACTATAAGAAATCATGATTCTTGGGCTGGAGAGATGGCTCAGCGGTTAGAAGCACTGACTGCTCTTCTGAAGGTCCTGAGTTCAAATCCCAGCAAATCCCTGAGTTCAATCCCACATGGTGGCTCACAACCATCTATAATGAGATCTGATTCTGAGGTGTCTGGAGACAGCTACAGTGTACTTACATATAATAATAAATAAAATCTAAAAAAAGAAAAAAACATGTTTTTAAAAAAAAGAAAGAAATCATGATTCTTTTATTTTCCCTCTGACAAAACACATTTGTTCTGTACTTAATGTGACTCACCTAAGACTGCATCACGTTTGTATCCCGGCTCCGCCCCCTTTAGGGATTTACTCATAGTTTACTGTTAGATTATACGGCTGGGGGTGGGGGCATTCAAAGCATGTATTAGCTTTCCCTCAGCATAGTTTGCAGAAAATTAGCCTGGAAGTCAGAATTCAAACTGATCATAGCTTCCTCAAGGCTCTGGAAGTCTCTGAGCATGTCGACAATGCCTTACCAGAGGCTGCTCGGGAAGGTCATCAAACCTTCAGAAAGCGAGACCTGAACCATCTGTTCAGGCTTCAGTTACATTTCTCTCATTTCCATTCATCTTCTTAAGAACCGTGCCTCATCCCTTTCTAGGGGGATTCGAAACTAAGTGTTTCAAATCTTCACCGACGTATTCAACTATGAGTTTTAGACTCAATAGCCCACCTGTCAGATTTAATTTTTCATGCATTTCTCAGAGAGGGAGTTTTTAATTAGGTGATTTACTGAGCACCTGAGGGAAAGATCTTTATCCCAATTAAATATTTTTATTTTACATTTGGGATTGCTGAGTGGTGCAAATTGTAAATCATATCTGATTATACTTTGAATATTACTTTTATTTTCTTTGCCTGAATTGGTTCACCCAAGCACAGTCTCAAGTTTATACAGAGCTGCTAAGAAAGAGTAAGATTTTTGAAGTACTTTACAGAAACTTAGCATTTAAAGAAACCAAAAAAAAAAAAAAAAAAAAACCACCACCAAAAGGGAACTAACAGCAAACCCATTTTCTTGGCTACTTTTAAAAAGGTAGATCAGTAAGGATTTGCTCTCCACTGCCTATTATTTTTACTGCCACCTGTTCCCACATTTAAAATCTCTTATAACGACTAATCAGAGACTTTGTGCCATTCTTTAATCTGTCTGTAGGTCAATCTACCCAATGCTGGTGAAAATGTTCTATTCTCTCTCCTCCAACAGCTGTAGCTGAAGCAATGTTCTGGTAACTACTTAATGTGGAAAAGAGTCAGAGGGAGACCCCAGGGTTATTGGACTTCTGACATTCCCGATAAAGCTGTCCCAGGGGCTCTAAGACGCTGGCTTCTACAGTGTCCATCTCAAAACTCACTGCCAGCCAGGGTATTGATCTAGTGGTTCCCATATACAATTTCAGCTGGAAAGTTTCAAGTATCTTCAAGTTGAATAGAGCCTACAGAGGCAACAAAGAGACACATAATAAATGCCTTTAAAAAATTGTTTTGCAATTGTTGGGCAAAGTAGCCTGTATACATACATGCTCTGTGTAAGAAGTTCCTTTTGTATTTCTAGACATAAAATGTTCCAGTTTGGGACCAAACAGAACCTGCTGATACTCTCACATTGCCCGCTCAATGGATGCCCTCCTGCAGTTTGTCGACAATCTCCTAAGTCAATTTATAGATCAGAGTCTGGGGCCTTTTCATTACTTGAAGTATAGACACTAATCTATGTGATTTTCACAACAGGATTGTGATGTGTTTGGTGGGGGGAAAAGTCAGAAGATGCAGTCAGGATCATATGCAAGCAGTTTCACAAGGCAGGTGACCCAAGAATGTGACTCCAACTGTACCTCTGAAGCAAACCTGGCAACTGGTCGTATGCCTCATGACGTACAGTGCAAGTGAGAAGGCATAGCAATGTGCCCTGATAGGCAAGACTGGTGGAGAACAAAAGATGTTTTCCAGTTTGAATATGTTGAATTTTATTGGCTTTAGTTGTTTGGTAGGTTGGTTGACTTATTTATTTTTTTCCTTTTTTGGTGGAGCAGGAAGGGGTTGTTTTGGTTTTATTTTGTTTTGTTGTTATGTTGTAGGGGATTTTTGTTTGTTTGCATTGGCTTGAAATTGGCTGCTCTCATACCTGAAAATATTCTATTGAGATACTATTTCCAAGTCTATTTTCTCTTGGGACCAACCACTGCTTCCTGTCAGTTTCCTGGCCCAATTCCTCATTTGAGAGAGCACAGTAAGAAGTCCCTCAAAGTATAACTAGTGAGAGGAAGTTAGTAGAGTGAAGCCAAACGCTGCATTATCAGATTCAATAGACCTTGGTGGGATATGTTTAGATGTCATTTGCTATCTTAACTATGAATTTTATATGATATCTTCCTAGCTAACCAAATATTGCCAGCCAAATATAACCCAAGCCAGTCATAGTTCTGATGCTGGTGTAATTAGTGTTCAATGCCCAAAAGGAATTGTTCCACTGTCTTGCCTCTGGTGTGTGGTATCATCATCATCGTCATCATCATAAGAAAGAAAATTATGTTAACTGTGACACTGCATCTATTTTTTTTCATGAATTTCTTGTCCATCATTTGTGTTTATGAATGAAATAGTACATAGACAATTGTAAACTCTGGCTGGGTTGCTGGGCATGGTGAAAAATCACTCTCATTGGGTAGTGATTATGTTAGTTATATAATGCAACATCACAAATTAGCAGGCTAAAATAACAGACATTTATCTTCTCAATTTTTCTGGGTCAAGAATTTGGACCGTGCTCAACAAAGAAAGGTTACTGCCGCCAGGTACCTCAGCCATCTCAAATCTCAGTCGGGTGAGCACCCAGTTATGACTTTACTCACAAGACTGCTGGAAGCCTCGTGGCCATATTGGCTGTTGGTCAGACACATTCAATTTTTTGCTCATTCCGTCTGTCCTTTAGAGCAGCTCAAGATGTGGCTATTGATTTTCTTCAGGTTGAGCGCCTCCACAACAGATGTTATATTTGCTGCCTACCCTTAGAAGTGGCTTCTCATCTGATCTTACCCATTCTATTCCTTAGAAATTACGAATTAAGTTTGTATCACATTCAGTGAAACACACTAGACATCGACATGTATACTCAGGAGTCGAGGATTACTGGAAGTTGCCCTCTCTGGAGTCTGGACCTTTTCTACCTTCCTGAGACAAAGCCATCTGATATTCCCGTGCCTGGATGTGTCTGTCACTCTGAACAATGAGGAGAGAAGGAGGATGTAAAGGCAGAAGTTACAGATAAAGCGTGGTCTCTGAGTCTGGCAGCAGTTTCAGATGAAGCCTACCTGTTTTGGGGACGACTGCCATGTAGCTTTGAAGACTTTTAAGCAGGGAAACAGTATGATCAGAATTCTGTTTCAAAATGATTGTTCTGATGATTGTGCGGATTGAACGAGAAATACTCTGCGATGTGGGACCATATCTGAAGCGATCGAAGTAGGATAGTGGTGGTCATTTTGAAAGATTGGAAGGATGATCATAGGAGAGGACCGATTGGTTGCCATGGTAACTATACAGATTTGGAGAAAGAAATAGAAGGAGGTGAAACGTGTATGACTTCCTCCCTGCTGGATAGTGTACCCGATAGTACCCAACTTTCAGTTTCGGGGAACTGAGCAGCTAGGCATGAGCATCCCATAACTGTTATAGTCTGGGTTTCAATTATGATGTACTGACCTTTTGGGTATGTTTCTTTAATTATAAGATACACTGACATTATTAGTGATGGTAAATAGCACCAGGTCTGGCAATTACCCTTTTTGTTTTCAGTAGTGTAGATTGACCCCAGGGCTTCATGCATGCTAGGCATATACTCTTTCATCGAGCTACATACATGGTTCCAAATTATGCCCTGGACTTGGCTTCTCACTCTCGTTCATTACAGCTTTGCTCTTGGATAGATTCTGCTTAGTGGAGTCGCAACAAGCGTGTTGAAAACCGGGTACAACCTGGAAGCCGTACTTTCTGTGGGGCAATACAATGAGCTAGGAGTCACTGGGGCTATAGTTTAAAATGAGAGCCATTTAAGTAGAAGTAAAGAAACTGCTTTTCAGATTCCAGTATCTAAAAACAGGCATAACCATTTGGTTTTAAAACAACGGAGGCACAAGTCCCCCAGGGACTGATGCCACAGCACCAAGGAGTAGTTTTACCCTCCCTGTTTTGTGTCTCTTATATTTATAATTATACTTTACAAGATATAAAGTAATTTAAAAAGCAAATAGAAGAAAATTGAGGGGTAGTGATTATGGTATATCCTAGAAAGAATAGTTATGGCTAATAAGAGTCCATTGAGGAGAAAAAGAAAAAACCTGGCGTGGGGCGTGGGGACTGAAAAGGCCCTGCTTTTAAGACAGAAACATCATTGCTGCCATTTCTGAGGCCCAGGAACAATAGCTAGGGGGAATGTCATATCCTCATTTTCATGAGCTATTTCTTCTGTTTTACATGACCATGGCCATCTTGAGTCTCATGAGACATTCATGAGGTAAGGCCTACTAACCCTTCCTCAGGGCAATACCTGTGGAGGCTCATGAGAATTCCAAGGTTTAAGAGCCCTTATGAGATTCCTCCCTTCTCTGAGACTATGGAAAGGGTAAACGATTTACTTTGGTTGTATAGCCACTCATACGTTAGCCAGGAAACGCCTCAATGTATGATGCATCTATACTGTGGGTGGGTGGGACTCTTCAGGTATGTATAAGTAACCAAGGATACGCCCTGATGGTATAGATGCCTTTTGGGCATCCACATTCTGTTAGTAACCCCAATAAACTCAATGGTTCACGAAGCTGGACTTGGATGGAATTTTTTTTTTTGATCTACAAATTTCCTCTCTATATGATGCCAATGAGTGGGGTTTTGTTGTTTTTATACATCTCAGGAAAGTCACATGATGCCCTCAGAGAGAAGAGCTCAGGAAGAGGTTAGGCATTTTGACTATCACGATGCCATACAGATATAGATCTAAATGGCCTCCCCTGTCACTTAAATATGAAATCAGGGACACAAAGATAACTTATAAATATATCTTACTAATAAACTCCAGTCTTCTCTAGAGTTCACTTTCATATACACAGCAAACAGAAGAAAATTGTCAATAAAGTCTTGAAATCATTGCAAGGAAAGGATATCTATACATCATTTCATAAATGAAGAAAATATGATTCTAAAAAATATTTTGTAATAAATGGGAAAAGGGAACAGAAAATTGGTACTTGATACTTTGGGCAAAGATGTGTCATATCTATAAAAGAGGAAGACACATTTATAAAAATGGAACAAAGAAAAACCACTGTGAAATGAGAACAGATGAGGGGAAAGCCAAGTGTCACGGTGAAGATTAACAGAGTAACAGCAATCAACAGGACAGAAAAGATGTCATGAAAATAATTCCATGGCATTACCCATGGAGCACCCACTTGAGATCTCCAAGTTCGCCGGGTGTGGTGGCACACACCTTTAATTCCAGAACTTGGGAGGCAGAGGCAGGCGGATTTCTGAGTTCGAGGCCAGCCTGGACTACAGAGTGAGTTCCAGGACACCAGAGCTATACAGAGAAACCCTGTCTCAAAAAAGAAAACAAACAAACAAAAAACGAAACAAAAAAAAGAGATCTCCAAGTTCAAAGGAAAATATGAACTCAAAACAGAGAAGACACAAACTGAGTACATCTGTCATGGCTGGAACCCAAGCACTCAGGACTTTAGGCAGGAGGATCATGAACTCAAGGTCAACCTTCATTACAGAGTGTGTTTGGAGTTCCTCGTTTTTTGTTTTGACTTGGTTTGGTTTTGGTTTTTGGTTGGAGTTTTTTTAACCTTAGAAATTTTCTTAGTTCCAAATATCTGGTTTTTATTCACCATTTAAACTATTGTGAGTTCTGCCATGCTAAAGTTAACCCCTACTCTGTTGTGCTTTCCACAAAAGCTGGAAAAGCCAGGAATTGGTCTTACATGTTTAATGGTTAAATGACTTGAGCACCACCTAATCAGAACAGATGACGTGGGTTCTGACAAACAG
The DNA here is from genome assembly GCA_019843855.1 of Hylomyscus alleni. Lineage (NCBI taxonomy): Eukaryota > Metazoa > Chordata > Mammalia > Rodentia > Muridae > Hylomyscus > Hylomyscus alleni. The sequence continues at coordinate 7,997 of JADRCC010230762.1, forward strand.
AACTGATACAGGAGGATGCCAGTGACCAAATACAATTGTACAGTACCCTGGACCACTCTTTGAATACACACGCTCTAGTCCATAGATGCACTCACTCTTCAGGCTAAAACTGCAATGAACACATCAGAACCCTTAAACTGTAGTCTTGTACAGTTTACATTACAAGACTCTACATTACAGCTCTATCAGGTCCAGCAATACAATAGTAACTCCAGCCTTCCAACCTGAGTCAGTTAACCGTACATACCTAACCATCCATACATGCCTGTCTTGGGTATCCTTACCCATGGAAATGGCATGATGGACCCAGGGAAAGATTGGGGCACAAAATCAGAGTTTATGTTACTGAATGACTATATGTTAGGCCAATAGACAAGGCAAACTGCACTTGACTATAATGGGATAAAAGTATATGCACATCGTACTCAACCATTGTTAATTTGTGGTCTGATTGTGGAAATAGCTTTGCTCAAGTAGGTAGCTGACCCTGTAAGAGTTGAGCAAACAGGGACACCTCATGAAAATACCGAGGATCCAGGAATGTCCATTAAGCCTAAAGACAGAGAGCTTCAGAAGGGTTTACTGAGCAAACATCAGTCCCCAGGAGATGCCCTAATTGCAGGGGTAATGCCCAGTTCCAGGAAATGTCCACAGTAGGGGTGGGTCTCCCCCCACCCCTCCTACATGCAACTGGTATCTCCTCCTCACCTGGGGCACAGAGATCAATGGACTCAAATGACAATGGGCTCCACCAATGAGAGATAACCAACTCATGCTATAAACCTATGTTCTGAAAAGTATAAAAAGTGTGTGCTTTTGTTCCTCAAGGTTGCTTTTGCCCTGAATGTGGGATGATCCCAGTATACTGGATTATTAAAAAACCTCACACTAATTGCAGAGATCTCCATCTCTGTGTCTTTGTGAGTGGGATGACACCCTGGACGTAAGACTCGGCTCTCCAAATCTTATATCATGGTGCATGGGCCGGGAAAGTCCTCCTCCTCGTAGGACCAGTGACTGGAGAACAGAGGTACTGCAGTTGTTTCAGTTTTGTCTGTTTAAATGTCTGTGTCTGACTTTTTGAATCTGTATCTTTGATCTGTGCGGCCGTAGCAGTTTCTTGGAGGTCTTGTGAGGCCAGTAGACGTACCTTGCCATCTTAGACTGCAAGAGTCCTGGACACACTGGATTCTGTCTAAGAAGATAGATCCAAAAGGGTTCGACTCCATCTGGGGGTGGTAGCAAGGAGGCCACTACCAAGTTCCATCTGTCTAACCTGGTTTATCTGGCCCCTGCTGTGTGCAGGAGTAACTAGTTCATCTCGGTGTGGCTGGCACGGTCAAGCAAGTGATCTGGCTTTGATTATCTGTGTGTGCAGGAGCACCTGGTGTCTGTAACTGACCCCATGGAAGGGGGGAACTGTGTGTGAACTGTCTTTCTCTGTGTTCATGGACCTGATAAGGTCAAACTGTCTATGTGGTAATTGTTTTTCTCTGTGCTTCTTGGCATCTTCTTCTATGTTCTTGGACTTTAGACTGCTGACTTTCACCCCTCTTGACCAATGGCTAGGGCAGGCGGGCAGGTGGGCAGGCGGGCGGGTGGGCATTGGGCTGGAGCCTCCCCTGAGCCACATCATGCTCTGTGTTCTGAGCCGTGTGTTCTGGGCTTGTGGCCGGGGCCGGGCGGGGCAGGTGCTCCTGGAGGCAGGACCCACAGCTGAGCCAGCACCCTGCTGTAACCCTCAGCACCACCCTCCCCACCCCCACCCACCCCCATTCCAGCCAGCATGGGCTCCCTAGTGCGGAACCACCCTGCCCCACGTGTTACAGTTCCCCAGCAGCAGTATTCGAAGAATCCCAGGGCTGAGAGAGAGGGGGACCGCCCCACCATCAGCAACCAGCGCTGCACAGGTACACTTCCACGCCCAGGCACAGTTCGCTAGTAATTTAAAATTATTACCCTGAGAGTTAATGTTTATATTTTATTTCTTTTTTCTTTTTCCTTGGTTGGGTGATAGCATGGGTGATGTGAGTCTAGCAGCCAAACTTGAGTCACGTGACCCAAGTGTGCCAAGTTGGAACAAAGAACAGCTCTAAGACCCTCTTGCTATGGCAAATTACAGGCCAAGTCTGTGAGAGAGAGAACAGTGATAATTGCCTGCTTTTAACAAATATTGGTAAGAGTCTGAGGCACTCTAAACAAGAGAACCAAACAGAAGAGAATCAAACAAACAATATATATA
>JADRCC010230767.1:0-10683 GCA_019843855.1 Hylomyscus alleni
AAACTTAATTACCGTATATAATACCATGAGTCATCATGGTATTTTCAAACAAAATTTGTTTGTTTGTTTGTTTTTTCTTTTTTTTTCTTTTTTTATTGGTTATTTTATTTATTGACATTTCAAATGTTGTCCTGCTTCACAATGCCCACCCCACACAAACCCCTTATCCCATCCACACTCCTTGATTCTATGATGGTACACACCTATTCCTGCCTCACCACCCTAGCATCCCCCAATGCCTGGACATCGAGCCTCCACAGGTCCAAGGATCTCCCCTCCCACTGATGTCAAATAAGGTCATCTTCTGCAACTTATCCAGCTGTAGCCATAGGTCCCTCCCTCCATATGCACTTTTTGATTGGTAGTCCATGCCCTAGAAGCTCTCAGGAGAGGGGGTCTGGTTTGTTGATATTGTTGTTCTTCCTATGAGGTTGCAAACCCCTTCAGCTCCTTCAGTCTTTCCCCTAATTCTTCCATTGGAGTCCCTGTCCTCAGCCTGATGGTTGAATATTAGCATCTACAGCTGTATTGCTCAGGAGACAGCTATACCAGGTTCCTGTCAGCAAGCACTTCTTGGCATCAGCAATAGTGTCTGGGTTTGGAGTCTGCTCATGGGATGGAACCCTAGGTGGGGCTGTGTCTGAATGGCCTTTCCTACAGTCTCTGCTCCACTCTTTGTTCATGCATTTTCGTTAAACAGGAGCAATTCTGGGTTAACATTTTAGGTATGAGTACACTGTCGCTGTCTTCAGACACTCCAGAAGAGGACATCTAATCTTTTTACAGATGGTTGTGAACCACCATGTGTTTGCTGGTAATTGAACTCAGGAACTCTGGAAGAACAATCAGTGCACTTAACCACTGAACCAACTCTCTATCTCCTTTGGTTTTCTTTTTATCTAATTTTGATCTATGTTTTTTAATCATTTTTTCTGACAAATTCTCTTATGCCTTTTTACACTTCATTATGGCATTCTGTGTTATGTTGTGTTGCTTTTGTCCTATTGGTCTCTGTATTACCCCTTAGCACCTCTTTTTTAATTCTTTCATTGCCCCATGGTCTCTTTACTAGTTCTACAATCAACACCTCTCTCACCCTAACTCATATAAATGTAAGTTCTCATATAAGACGAAATGTTGATTTTTGTTTTTCTGTAGCTGAGTTAGTGTACTCAATAGTTTCTTAATTCATTCATTGGATTTTTTTCCAAATTTGTTTCATTTTGTAGCTGCATAAAATTTAATTGTGTATATGTACCACATTTTCACTATACATTGATAAATGTCAAGACCCGTTTCAATTACTTGCTATTATGAGTAAAACAACTATCTTAAATGATATAAATATCCTTAAATCACCCTAAAATCTCTAACAGAAAAGTTTTAGATATTTTACTAAACATTGAACAATATTTCAGAGTATAATATCAGTATATAAAAACCAATCTTTCATATATACTGATGACAAATTTATTAGCACTTAAATTAAAAGAATATTCCATTAATAACAACTTCATAGAAAAAAAGAAACAAAAAGTAAAGGAATTGTATAAACCCTGTTGACAAAACTGACATCCTGAATTTTAATCCAGAGAAAAACTCACAGTGTACACACCCCTGACCCAATAAATCAAGCAGCAAATGATTAAATAAATAAAATAGAAATATAAAAAAAGATACCATATGTTTATTAAGAAATATAAGTATATCTTGAACAAAACATGTAGTTGTATCAGCCACTGGTTGATCATCACAGCTTTCTGATCTTAGTAATAAGATAGAAGTGTGTGAGAATCAATATTTAGAGTGAGTAAGGAATAAAGCTGCCAATCAAGAATACTATGTTCCACAAACTTCAGAAAGAGATGAACACTTTTCGAGAGAACATAGTATGAAAGTATTTTACAAATAGTAGTTCTCTCTTAAGACAATTATAAATGTAAATATTGGTTACAAATAACTTTTAAAATATTATAATGAGATTCATGACATAGAAAAATGTAAAAAGACAAAGGAATTGAAGGTCTACAAAACACATATAGGAAACAAATTTGAAGTAATAACTTCTTATGCACTCATATGTACTTAGACTATAAATGAAGTAAATTTTCAAGTTAAAAGACAGAGTATCTGACCGAATTAATAAGCTATCTAACTCTATGTTTCTGAAAGTAGTAATTGTTAGGTTAGTGAAATAGGTCAGTGAGTCAAGTTACTTGCTGACAAGTCTGACAGAGTTTGATCTCTAAGTGTTTGTATAGTATAAAGAAACAACTGACTCACACAAAGTTGCCTTTGACCTCTAGAGATTACAGGCTATGTAGACAAACCCATACATAAACACATACAGCAAATAAATGAAAATATAATAAAAAAAAGTACTGGTTTGTAAGTGATGACATTACTAATCTCAAAATGATTGCATGTACAATGATTCTACATAGATGAAGAAAACATTCTAGTCAGAAAATACAAAAAGAAGCAATAAAAGACACTATTAATGATAATATGGCCAAAAGAACAACAAAATTTTATAACTACATTAAATATACGTACATAATCATGACTGCTTATACATTTAAAAAAGGAATCCTTCTACCCTGAGATATGACTGCATTATAATAATCTTAGATATCAAACTCCTACTTTCAGGAATATGAATATTTGAGTTACAAAAATCTGCAATTAAGCATAAGACATAAACTGAAAGATATATAGACAGATAGATAGATAGATAGATAGATAGATAGATAGATAGATAGATTGATTGATAGACCAAATGGACTCAAAGATGTTGATTGAATATGTTATTAAATAGCTGCTAGATATATATTTTTGTAAATTGTATAAAAATATTACATAGTCTACTTTAGATCAACCTAGAGAAGAACATTAGCAAATGTAAAGATATTCAAATAATATCAAATATATTTTCAAAAGTATCAGGGACCGGGAATCATGATATTATCTATGGATTTCTCACACATATATTATCTCTAATAAATTTGGCTCCTTTCTTCTGTACACTAGTTTGTTCAGATAAATTTTGTGTTAGTTTTTTTTAAGTCTAAATATCCTTTTGTATGCCTTAATTGTACCAAGTAGATAGTAGTAACCTAGAATATGTCTAAGTACTTGGAAATAAAACATGCTTCATAGCACTCAATAGGGCATTGTAGAAGCTGAAATATTTTTAAATATTCTTGAGACAAATTCAAATGGATAAACTATATATGAACATTTCTGGGGTATACTAATGGGAGTTTTAAGAAGGAAATTTATTTAAATAAATGACATTATCAATAAAGTACAATGATTTCACATAAAAAGTTATTCTTACATCCTCAGGAACTAGGACAGTGAGAAGAAACTATACCTAAAGTTCAGAGAAGTACTGTAAAAGTAAATGTCAGAGAAATAAATAAAATAGAGAACTTTAAAAGTCAGGAACAGTTGACAAAATTCAGTATATGAGCATAGGAAATATAACTCAAAAAAGCATTAAAATTCCATTTCACCTCAGTCAAAAGGAAAATCATAAAGAAAGCATACAAGAAATGACAGTGAAAGTCCAGAGGAAATATTATTTACTGCTTGTGGTAATAAAAATAAATTCAGCCAGTATGGAAATTACTATGGAGTTTCCTCAAACAAAAAAAAGTAATACTATCATATGTTCTAAAATTTTTTCTCTGATTCCTCACATCATCCCAAATATCCCTTACTATAACAATAACTACATATTTAAATTTATATAGCATTATCCAAATATTCAAGTTGAGGAATCAGCCATGTTTTCCTCAATAACAATAATTTATAAATATATAAATTTGTTTTATGTTTATATATAAATCAATTAATTATATCAATTAAATGGAGAAACTTTATAACATATTATAACATCATTTCACACAGGCCAAAGATATATAATTTTCAGGAAAATTGATGGAATTACAAATCATCATATTAATTTAAATAACCTGTACTCAGAAAGACAAGTGATTCATGTTTTATCAATCATCCATAAATTCTAGGGGAGAAAAAAGAGATGAAACTAATATGCCCAGAGGTTCAGAATACCCAATATACAATTCACAGACCACATGAAGCTCAAGAAGAAGGAAGACCAAAGTATAGATACTTCAGTCCTTTTTAGAAGGGGGGATAAAATACCCATAAGAGGAGTTACAGAGACAAAGTGTATAGCAGTGACTGAAGGAAAGGTAATCCAGAGACTGCCCCACCTGGGGATCCATTCCATATACAATTACCAAACCCAGACACTATTGTGGATGCCAACAAGTGCTTGCTGACAGGAGCCTGATATAGCTGTCTTCTGAGAGGCTCTGCCAGTGTGTGACAAATACAGAGGTGGATGCTCACAGCCATCCATTGGATGGAGAATAGGGTCGCAATGAAGGAGATAGAGAAAGGATCCAAGGAGCTGAACGGATTTACAGAGTCACAGGAAGAACAACAATATGAACTTATCAGTACTCCCAGAGCACCCAGGGACTAAACCATCAACCAAAGAGTACACATGGAGGGACCCATGGCTCTAGCTGCATATGTGGACATTAATGGGAGGAGAGCCCCTTGGTCCTGTGAAGATTAGATGCTCCAGTGTAGGGGAATCCCAAGACAGAGAAGCAGGAGTGGGCAGGTTGGTGAGCAGGGAGAGGGGGATGGGATAGGGGGATTTCAGAGGGGAAAGAGGAAAGGGGATAACATTTGAAATGTAAACAATGAAAATGTTTAATAACAAAGATACTAGGGTAGTTTTAGTAGAATGTAGAGAGTTAACAGAATAGAGGAGTTTCATAAGATGAAAGTATATGTATGTTTGAAAGTGTAATAATGAAAATTCTTATTTGGTTCAATCAATATATACTAAAGGAAATCTGGACTTCAAAAAAGAAAACTAACACAGAATTTATCTGAACAAACTAGTGTACAAAAGAAATGAGTTTATAATTGTATTACTTAGAGTTCCACAATTTTGACAAAATATCTAAGAAAATAATTTCAATGGAGAAAAACTTATTTTAGTTCACAACTTCAAAAGTTTCAATCTATTGTTGTTGATCTTATCATTTCATTGCTTAGGGTGAAACAGAATATCATAGTATAGAAGAGCTGTTTACCCTATGCCAAACACTTCATAAAGAGGAAGGAAAAAACTGGGGATTAGATAGACCCTTTGAGGTCATGACTCCAATGAACCACATTTTTAAAAGAGGAGACATCTTTTACTACTCCATTAAACTATGAATTAATAAAAGCAAGATATAGATAAAGTTAACATGCTCATGATCATACCACTTCGTAATTGTGACAGCCAGCAGCTATTGACTAGGATGTCAGTAAATAATCTTGTAAGAAATATCCCATATTAAAATGATAATAATTCGGAAGAAAAAACTGAACTGGAATTATAATAATACCTTCAAAAATATGCTAAACAGCTATGATAAAAAAGAGTATAATATTTTCATCAAAACAAAAAAAACAGGAGTATAAAATTTTTGTATTACTTTTATTTTTTACAGTCAATCCATTGCCCATTTTCTAGTCCCCATTCCCACAGTTTCTTTCTTTTTATGTTTCTTATTGAATATTTTCTTTATTTATATTTCAAATGTTTTCCCCTTTCCTGCTCCCCCCCACCAGAAACTCCCTATCTCCTCCCCTTCTTCCTGATTCTATGAGGGAGTTCCCCACCCACCCACTCTCACCTCTCCACTCTCACATTCCTCCACACTGGGGTATCAAGCCTTCACAGAACCAAAAGCCTCTTCTCCTATCGATGCCCAACAAGGCCATACTCTGCTACATATGTGGCTGGAGCCAAGAGTCCTTCCATGTGTACTCCTTGGTTGGTGGTTTAGACCCTGGGAGCTCTGGTTGGTTGATATTGTTGTTATTCCTGTGGCATTACAAACCCCTTCAACTCCTTCAGTCCTTTTTTTAACTCCTCCATTATGGACCCCATGCTTAGTCCAATGTTTGGTTTTGAGAATCAGTCTCTGTATTTGTCAGGTCTGGCAGAGCCTCTCAGGAGACAGCTATATCAAGCTTCTGTCAGAAAGCACTTCTTGGCATCCACAATAATGTGAGTTTGTTGACTGTGTATGAGACATATTCCAAGGGAAGGCAATCCTGGATGGCCTATCTTCATTCTCTGCTCTACACTTTGTCTCTTTATTTGCTCCCATGGGTATTTTTCCCCATTCTAAGAAAGACCAAAGCACCCACACTTTTGCCTTCCTTCCTCTTGTGCTTCATGTGGCTTATGAATTGTATCTTGGGCACTCTGAGCTTTGGGGCTAATATCCACTTTTCAGTGAGTGCATAGCATGTGCCTTCTTTTGTGATTGGATTACCTCACTCTGGATGATATTTTCAAGTTCCATCCATTTGCTTGTGAAATTCATGAAGTCATTGTTTTTAATAGTTGAGTAGTATTCTATTGTGTAAATGTACCCCATTTTCTGTATCCATTCCTCTGTTGAAGGACATCTGTGTTCTTTCCAGTTTCTGGCTATTATAAATAAAGCTGCTTTGAATATAGTAGAGCATTGGTCCTTGTTATGTTTAAGCATCTTTTGAATTTGCCCAGGACTGGTATAGCTGGGTCCTCAGGTAATAGTATGTCTAATTTTCTAACCCACACACCGATGGTCACTTGATCTTTGACAAAGTATCTATATCTATCCAGTGGAAAAAAAGACAACATTTTCAACAAATGGTGCTGGTTCAACTGAAAGTCAGCATATAGAAGAACGCAAGTCAATCCATTCTTATTTCCAATTACAATGTTCAAGTCCAAGAGGATCAGAGATCTCCACATAAAACCAGACACACTGAAACTAATAGAATAGGAAGTGGAGAAGAGTCTCAGATGCAAGGGAAAATTTCCTAAACAGAATACCAATGGTTTATACTCTAAGATCAACAATTGACAAATGGGACCTCATAAAATTACAAAGCTTATGTAAGGCAAAGGACACTGTCAATAGGACAAAATGGAAACAAACAGATTGGGAAAAGTCTTTACCAATCTTATATCCGATACAGGACTAATATTCACTATATACAAAGAACACAAAAAAGTTAGACTTCAGAGAATCAAATAACCCTATTTGAAAATGGGTTAGAGAACTAAAGAAAGCATTTTCAACTGAGTAATACTGAATAGTCAAGAAGCACTTAAAGAAATGTTCAACATTCTTAGTCATCAGGAAATGCAAATCAAAACAACCCTAAAATTCTATCTCACAGCAGTCAGAATGGCTAAGATCAAAAATTCAGGTGACAGCAGATGCTGGTGAGGATGTGGAGAAAGCGGAACACTCTCCCATTGCTGGTGGGATTGCAAGCTGGCACTACCCCTCCCACAGTTTTTTATCCCATTCTTCCTCCCATTGTGTTCAAGAAGATGTCATCTCAGCCAACTTCATGTGAGTCAGGCCTCCCCATGTTCTGGAGCCTCAAGTCTCTCCAGGATTAAGCACTTCTTCTCCCACTAAGGCCAGGCAGACCTTTGTATATGTCTATTACCTCAGATTAGTTCATGTATGCTGCCTGGTTGATGGCTCAGTATCTGACAGATCTCAGGTATCCAGGTTAGTCAAGATAACTGGTCTTCCTATAGGGTCGCCTTCCTCCTCAGCTTCTTCCAGCTTTTTCCTAATTCAATCATAGGGGTTCCTATATCAGTCCAATGGTTAGGTTTAAGTAAGTGTTTCTGTTTCAGTCATCTGCTTGTTGGGCCTGTCAGAGGATAGCCATGCTAAGTTGCTGTCTATAAGAACTCCATAGCATCAGCAATAGTATCAGGCCTAGGAGCTTCCTTTTGAGATGGATCTCATGTTGGGCAGGTCACTGGACTGCATTTCCCTCAGTCTCTTGTCCATATTGGTCCCTGCAGTTCTTTTAGACAAGAACAATTCTGGGATATAACTTTTGACTGTGGGTAAAGAAATGCTCAAAGTCCATACTCATCAGGGAATTACAAATCAAAATGATACTGAGAGTCCACTCTACACCAATCATAATAGCTAAGATAAAAAGCTAAAGTAACAGCACATGTTGGCAAGGATGTTGAGAAAGAGGAACACTCTTCAATTATTGGTGGGATTGCAACCTGGTATGACCATTCTGGAAATCAATCTGGAATTTCTTCAGAAAACTTGAAACAGATCTACCTGAAGACCCACCTATACCACTCTTGGGCATATACTCAAAAGATACCATACCATACAACAGTGACACATGCTGCACTATGTTCATAGTGGCCTTATTTGTGATAGCCAGAAGTAGAAAACAACTTAGATGTCCCATGACAGAAGAATGAATACAGAAAATGTGGTTCATTTGCACAATGAAATACTATTCATCTATTAAGAACGAGGACATATTGAGTTTTGCAGGCAAATAGATGGAACTAGAAAATACAGACAGTAAAGAAACCCACATATTTTTTAGTCAATAGATGTCTGAAAAACTTTAAGAATACAGCAGTAAAAGAGAATGACAATATCTAAAGCCAATATTAAAACAACTGGTTGTGTGTGGACATACTAAAATAAAACTATAACATTCATCTAGAGCAAACATCAATTCAAAATGCATAGCAAGCTAAAGTGTAACACTCCAAACCATGAAACTATTTTTAAAAAGGAGAAGGAATGTTTCTGCATATTTTATGGTCAAAGATATTATGAATACTACCCAAAATGCCCAGAAAATAGACAAAAAAGATAAATACAATTGTTTTTATTATATTACATTATTCAATGAATAATATAATATATAATTACATATACAATATATATATTTGTGTACAGTATATACAATATGCATATATATGTACTATGTATATAATATGTATAATTTATATCTATTATATACAATATATAATATAAAATATAACATATATTACATTATACAACATATAATACATTATATAATACAATAGATACAAAAGAGATAAATACAATTAAAAGCTTATATATAACAAAGAAAACAATAAATGGGGATTTAAAAAGACATAATTTTTTTTAAAAAATGATATATGAAAAATAAATAAAACCTGCCAAGTAAATAATTTCAATAATAAGGAATTCAGTCATACATTAATAAAGAAAGAAATCAGAGAGAGAGAGAGAGAGAGAGAGAAGTAAATAACAGGTGAATCAAAGGAGGCTAAGTCTGACAAAGCAGGACTTTATGAGTATATTGCCCCTAGACAAAGGGGTGGAGAGAGTAACACTTATTGGAGAAAGCCACATGGATAACTATACTATTCAACAGTTTTCAGTTTTGCCTTTGCTAGTTTTTAAAATATATTTAACATCAATTGAAGAAAGGAGGGTGTTCTTACTTAACACAGAAAGAAAGAAAGAAAGAAAGAAAGAAAGAAAGAAAGAAAGAAACAAACAAACAAACAAACAAACAAACAAACAAAGAAAACGAAATGAGGTAAGAAGAAAATAAATGTGTATAAAAGTGTATTAATCAGGGTTCTCTAAAGTAACAAAACGTATAGAATGAACACATATGATATTCAAACACTATTATATTATATTAAGACTTTATTACATGAATTAGAGGCTACAGTCCTTATAATCAAATAATGACTGGCTGTCATCAGAAATTCCAAGAATCCAGTAGTTGCTCATTCCACTAGACAACTAGATGTCTCTGTTTGTCTTCAGTATATCTTGAATTCCAAGGAAGTAGTATCTAATGTAAGAGAAGGAATGGATTTCCTAGCAAGCATGTAAAAAACAGGAAAGATTCCTTCTTTAGAGTCTTTATATAGGCTTCAACCAGAAGGTATGGCCCAGATTAAAGGCCTTTGTCTTCCATCTCAGAATACAGATTAAAGATGTATCATCCTATCTCAAAGATCTGGATTAGAAGTGGATATGTTTACTATACATTAGGCAAAAAAACAAAAAAACAAAAAAAACCCTCACATTTGTGTACTCAGATTGTAGTCAAATTGCCAACCAAGAATAGCTGTTACAAACCCACCCTTTGTCAACTTGCCACACCATCCAATCTCCTTCTGTCATTATTAATTTCCAAATGACAACAATATCAAGTTTATAGTAATGTTTAAAAACAATACAAATATCTGACATAAAATCACAAACACATTTTATATTTAACCAGGACTTAATTATGTTGATCATAATATAAGTGACCCAGGTACATCAAATATATTATAAAATTTTAATAGGTAGCAATGGCCCACGAGGGTCATTCCTTTAATATCTCAAACTTAAGTATGAGAATCATTGATATTCTCTTAATTGCTGTAACATAACTTTTTTTATTAACTTTTATTGCATTATGATGAGAAAAGTTCATGATTTCAATTTGTCTGAATTTGTTAACATTTAAAAACCTATTTTAAGTAAATAGAATTAAATCACATTCTTGTTTCCCTTTTTTATCTCAACTCCTCCCAGAGATCCCCTCTTCAATACCTAAAATATCTTATTTGTCATATTCCTTAAAATTTATAAAATATAACAATAAAAATGAGTATTATAAAACTTGTTTGACATAAAACAACAATCAATTTAACAGTGTTATATAGATGGTTGTCTACAACAATACTGAAAATATATATGTTTTTCTCAGTATAAATTTTAAATAACTCCAAACATA
>JADRCC010230829.1:0-11296 GCA_019843855.1 Hylomyscus alleni
TTTTTTTTTCGAGACAGGGTTTCTCTGTATAGCCCTGGCTGTTCTGGAACTCACTCTGTAGACCAGGCTGACCTCGAACTCAGAAATCCGCCTGCCTCTGCCTCCCAAGTGCTGGGATTAAAGGCGTGTGCCACCACTGCCCAACCAGGTAGGTGGATTTCTGAGTTCAAGACATCATGTGGTTGTTGGGAATTGAACTTAGGACCTCTGGAAGAACAATTGGTGCTCTTAACTGCTAAGCTATCTCTCTAGCCTCTTTTTACTTTTTATAGTCTTTCTAGGAAGCCAGAGAGATGGCCCAGTAGTTAAGGACACTGATTGTTCTTGTGGAGGACACAGGCTTGATTTTCAGCACCCACATAGTGACTCACAACTGTCTGCAGTTGCAGTTCCAAGATCTGGTGCCCTGTCTGGCCTCCATGAGTACCAGGGATATAAATAATGTATAGACATATATGCAAGCAAATACTCACATACACTTGAAACCATATAAACATGTATAAACTGGGTGGTAATGGTGCATACCTTTAATCCCAGCACTTGGGAGGCAGAGGCAGGTGGATCTCTTTGAGTTAGAGGCTAGCCTGGTCTTCAGAGCAAGCTCAGAATAGCCAGGCTACACAGAGTAACTATGTCTTGAAAAACAAACAAACAAAATACATGTATAAAGTCTTGCTAAGTTGCCCAGGCCTTAAACTTTCCATCCTCCTGCCTCAGTTTCTCAGGCACTGGGATGACAGGTCTGTCTACCTGCCTAGCTGATATGCAGCACGTCAGACTTGCCCATTCCTACAGGGTGGTACTGACCTGCCCTGATGGTGGCCATGAGAACACATGGGTTCCACCAGGGACATTGTCAGTAGCTGCTATGAGCACTGTGACTTGACCAGCCTATCAGGTGGCAGGGAATCACATAGAAGGACCACCCTGCCCTCCCATTGCAGAAATGCTTCAGCAGAGCCTGGCTTTCAAACTGAGCGAGTCCAGAAGCTAGCAGAGAGTAGGAGGGTGAAGACAGAGCCTCCCACCGTCTTCATCGACCTGCGACAGACAGAACCATCAGAACCACAAGAACATCAGTCCCAGGAGAGGTACAAAGCTGTCCTAGGAACTGTGCCTGCAGGTGGGAAGGAGGGACAGAAGGCAAAGCTCATCTGGGTTGAGTCCGGTGTACCTTTCTGTCAGCACATGGCAGGAAGCCCAGTGCCTCCTTGGCTTTGACTGGTTACCAGCCCTCTTGAATTCCCAGAGAGGTCCCTGGGTGAGAAGGTGAGAGGCAGGCCTGGCAGAAGCTGGAGAACATCCTAAGAACCTTTTATTTTTCCTCCCAGCTCTGAACATAGCTCCTCTGACAGTGAGGAGGAAGAAGTGGAGTCAGCAGACTCAGTACAGGTGACATCTTCCTGGGAACAAAGGTAACTTTAGAGTCTTTTCCTCTGCCTAGGGACACTCCCTCTCTGTACCCTGGGCCTCCTACACATGTAAACCAGCATTTAGTGTGGTAGGAGTGGATATCATTGTGTTTTATAACATGTCATAGAGGAATCCTGTATGGCTAGGCTTGCTCTACCCAGCTCCCCACCCATGGCAGCTTACTCCATCCTCTGAAAACAGCTCCCCAGTTTGATTGCCCCCACTGCTGGTCACAGCAGAAGAGAAAGTGTAGGGCCAGAGGTTAGGCAAATGTGGAAAGTTCTGGTTAGTTAAAGAGCAACATCCAGTCAGGGACATGCCTGAGGCCCAGACCATGGTGAATGAGAAATAGGGATCCCAGCTGCCACAGCACTGGGACTGTTCAAGCCCAGGCTGTAGATAATATACAGAGCTTAGATGTAAACTGTGGACATGCCAGAAAAACAGAGCCAGATCTTGTCAATTCCAGGCCAGCCTGGTCTACACAGAGAATCTTGTCTTTAAAAAAAAAAAAAAAAAAAAAAAGCAGTGAGGGCAGGAACTCAAGCAGGAGCTGATAGAGGCCATAGAGGTGCTGCTGACTGGCACACTCCCATGGGCTGGGCCCTCCCAGGCAATCACTAAGGAAATCCCTTACAGCTGGATTTGTTTTTAAAGATTTATTTATTATTTTATGTAAGTACACTGTAGCTGTCTTCAGACACACCAAAAGAGAGCATCAAATCTTATTACAGATGGTTGTGAGCCACCATGTGGTTGCTGGGAATTGAACTCAGAACCTTCAGAAGAGCAGTCAGTGCTCTTAACCGCTGAGTCGTCTCTCTAGCCCTTACAGCTGGATTTTATGGAGACCTTTTCTTAGATAAGGTTCCCCTCTTTTGGACGACTCTAGCTTGCAGCAAGTTGACATAAAACTAGCCAGGACAATGCCCGTTACAAAGAGAAGAACCCATAAGACCCCACGCAGCCAGGTTAAGCATAGTTAAACTTTGGTTGTAGTGTTGGGAACTGCATCCAGGGCCTCTCCCAACCCCATATTTAAACATATTTATAGTTTCCTATAGAAAATTTCTCCAGGTCCCCACATGCTTCCCAGCCAGATTGCAGCAGCGGTCAGACACTGCCCTTGCTTTGGAATGGAAACTAAGACAGTATTGGGAGTTCTGGCCATCAGGTGACAGGGCTTAGGTTGCTTATTTTGTGTCACAGGTACTGTACGGGGAAGAGTCAGCTTCTTCAGCAGCTGAGGGCATTTCGGAAGGGGGCTGTTCCACCCCAGCTGTCTGCCAGTGACAGTCCTGGAGGCCAAGAGACTCAGGCCCCAGAAGATACAGCTGGATCACAAACTCAGAGAAAGAAGCACATAAAACCCTGGGCTGAGAAGCAGAATATACTAGATCTAGGGGACCCTCTTAGGACACAGCTGCTCCCTGGTTTGGGGCAGCTATAGGCAACTCAGGTAAAACACCTGAAGAAGCAGGTTGGGTGACAGAATTTCTACCCATGAAGCCCTGTTTCTAACAGCATGGGCCTCAGGGCTGGGACCCTCAATCTAGACCCCACGCAGCCAGTTTAAGCATAGTTAAACTTTTGTTGTAGTGTTGGGAACTGCATCCAGGGCCTCTCCCAACCCCATATTTAAACATATTTATAGTTTCCTATAGGAAATTTCCCCAGGTTCCTGGATTCCTGGCATTTTATGTACTCAAGTTAACACACCTATACGGATTTGATGGAAAAGAGAGCAAAAACTGAAATTTGCTTTCTCTTTTTAACCAAGACACAAAAGCACACATAGGTTTCAAGTCACTCCAAATTAAAGGTGGCACCAATCTTTGCTAGTCTGAATGGAATACCATACTTCCTGGGAGTTTTAACACTGTGTGAAATGCAATGGCACCCAGTCTCCCTTCCTGGGTACCCAGCAATAGCTGTGTGATCAGCCAAGACCTGGTCCTCACAGGACACGGAGCTTCCTCCACCTGCTTACTTTGCAAACCTTGCCCCACTGCCAATACTCCTGCAGACTCCATCTTTAGGACCTTTCTGTACCTGCTCTCTCAGCCCCTTTGATCTCCTGCCACCTCACCTCTCAAGAGTCTCCTCCATGAAAGAGCAGAGAAACCACTTCGGAGGCAGGGCGTGGGTGGCATGGCAGGGTTCAGGTGGCATGGCAGGACACTTGGCATCTAACATGTTTTAGCATTCCAATGGAGGGGTGGTGCTACTGCCAGCTGTCTGGCTGCTGAAAGTAGGCGGAGATCTCAGTGCCTAGCTTTGAGCCACACAAAGGTCAGGTCCTATGGTAGGTCACTGGTAGGCAGCATCAAGCCTACATAATGCTGACCACAAACTCCATTAGATGTGGCCACAGGGGATGCTACCATAGTCCCAATACCAAGACATGTCCTTTAGAAGCCACATGCAAGTCAGACCTCCACCAAGACCACAGGCAGTCTCCCTGTAAGTGGGAGCCAGCCTGCCCTGCCCAGGTGCTGAGGCCCCTTGCTTGCACTCCAGGGCAGCATGACTCCCCCCTCTGCCCAGCAGCCTTCACATCAACCACTTACCATCAAGAGCAAAGGTGCCCACATTCTCCCAACTCCATTACACTTAATGTTAGAGAGCTTGTTGGGAATGACTCATAGTGATAGAAAATAAACTCTACTGCAGTTTTAACTGTGTCTGGGAATCACTGGCTTTCAGGAAAGCTGCAGGGGGGTAGTGGGCAAGCAGATCAGTCCAAAGCCAGACCTACCACATGGGCAGTAGCCATCATGCCGCAGAAGATCACACAGGAGATCAAAGGGAATGAGAAAACAAGTCCAAAAGACTCTAAAGGTGGGGTCTTGGAGGCTATAAAACTGAGAGTCACTTCCTAGGACCAGGCGCAGTGCCTTCATGGTACACAACTGGCGCCTGAAACTCTCATGTTTCCTCATTAGGGACAACAAGACCATGAGGTAAAGACAGCATTCCAAACAGGCAGGCCACAGTGATCCTGGAGGGAAGACAGGCTCCACATGAGAATCTTAGAAATTGCAAATGCTCTCAGTGGCACCAGCAGGGACATGAACCTTGAGCTGGGCTGCATGGGCCCTGGTGGCTCATGGGCAGAGAGGGTCTGGGTATCTATGTGGACCCAGGAGCCCCAGGAAAGCACCACACCACACATAGGATTGTGACAAGGGCTGGCATTGACTATGAGAGTGAAGAAAAACCAACAACAAGCCTGGGTCATGCGTGGTAGTGAAAGCAGAGTGGGCAACAGAACGCAGTGAGACATCAGAATGACAGCCTGGGGCAGGGAGAGGGCTCAGCAGGTAAGGTGCCGGCTGCTGGCTCTGGGAACCTGGGTCTGCTGCATGAGACCTTCCTGTGCATGGAGACAACCAGCAAGCCATCCCTGGCCTCCACATATACATGGTGGCACACACCTCCTGCATACACATACATATGACATGATTCTTAAAACATATATTCAGTCATGAGTAACGGACATACTACCTGGATTGAACATCCCAGAACTCCACAACTTCAAAAACTGTCTCATGATTTTATTAACTAACAAGGTGTCTACTTCAGCACTCAGCCACTCCCCCAAGCATGGGTGTGGACTGACCAGAGCAGTTCACCTTACAGGCCAGTCAGACTTGGAGAACAGGATAACCGCAGCCTGGGTTCCCCACCTCAGGAACCCCCAGCTTTCTCAGGAGCATGAGATCCAGAGCTACTCTGACTCTGCAAAGGGAACCTCAAACTCACCCAATTCTCCACTGACTCCTGAACAAGCCCCACATTTTCCTTTTAGAATGGTTGGAAGGAGAGGGTGCTGATGTGCAGCAGTCATGGAACAGTTACATAAGTCCCAAGGTATAAGCCCCCCCCAGACAGCACTGCAAAGAACCCCTCAAATCCATGCCCCCTCAAGCCTCAGACAGCTTTAAAGCTGGGTATGGTGCTGTACAACTTTTTATTTTTATTTTTTTAGGTTTGCCTACAGCCTGATTTTTTTTCTTTAAGATTTTTATTTTATGTATGTGAATATGCCATTACTGTCTTCAGAAGAGGCCATCAGATCCCATTACAGATGGTTGTGAGCCACCATGTGGTTGCTGGGACTTGAACTGGGGATCTCTGAGCCATCATCTCTCCAGCCCCATATGCAGCACAACTTTAATCCCAGCACTCGGGAGGCAGAGACAGGCAAATCTCTTGAGTTAAAGACCATCATGGTCAACAAAATGAGTTCCAGGACAGCCAGGGCCATACAGGGAGGGGGGAGTTATAAAAGGAAGGTGTCATGGGCCTCAATTCAGGGCATTAGCAGCCACCTGCAGCTGGAAATGGGAGTGGAGGCAACCATCCTTTACCATTACCGGCTGAGCCATCTCACCAGCCCCAGAATGCCTTTCTTTTAACTCGGGGGCTCAAATCTGTTTAAAAAAAAATTTTTTTTTTGAGACAAGGTCCCACTATGTGGCCCTGACATGCCTGGAACTCTCTGTGTAAAGCAGGCTGTCATTGAATTCAAAGATCCACCTGTCCCTGCTTCCTGATTTCTGTATTAAAATCCTGCACTACTCTGCCTGGCTATAAAGCCAATTCTTAATAAACTCTACCTTTGTTTCATAGTGATTCATTTGCTAAAGTGATCACCATATGTCTTAGGGTTTCATTGCTCTGAAGAGAGACACCATGACTGAGGCAACTCATATAAAGGCAAACATTTAATTGGGGCTGTTTATAGTTTCAGAGGTTCTGTCCATTATCATCATGGTGGGAAGTATGGCAGCATCCAGGCAGACTTGGTGCTGGAGATGCTTGATCCAAAGTCAACCAGGGTGTCTTCCACACTGGATGGAGCTTAAACATAGGATCTCCAAGCCCACCCCACCATGACACACTTCCTCCGACAAGGCCACACCTATCCAACAAGGCTGTACCTCCTCATGGTGCCACTTCCTGTGGGCCAACCACATTCAAACCACCACACCGTGAAAACCTGAAAACCTGAGTTCGATTCCCAGATCCATGTTAAAAACGAAAAACAAACCAGATGTGATGGCCTATACTTGCAATCCCAGGACGAGTGTGGCAGAGACATACATGGATGCCTGAGGTCCTATGTCTAGCATCCCTAGCCTACTGAACAAGTCCCAGGCCAAAGCACACAAAAACAAGACCGATGGCTCCTGAAGAACACTTACCTACAGGAAAGAAAGGCCACCTCTTCACACACGCGTACATATATTCACACCCACCAAGTTCAAGGTCATCAAGGGTTGCGTTTGGGGCCAGTCTGGAATACATGAGACCTGTTTTTTTGTTTTGTTTTGTTTTGTTTTTTGTTTTGGTTTTTCGAGACAGGGTTTCTCTTATAGCCCTGGCTGTCCTGGAACTCACTCTGTAGACCAAGCTGGCCTCGAACTCAGAAATCCACCTGCCTCTGCCTCCCAAGTGCTGGGATTAAAGGCGTGCGCCACCACCGCCCGGCGAGACCTGTTTTAAAAGAAAACCCATTCACCTAATTTAGTAAAATTGTGCTTATCTATACAGGTGAAGAACAGCTACAACTCCGAGTTGTAGGTACCGAAGTAGGGAGGGCACAGCAAGAAATCCAGCGAACCTAAACGTTTACTTGACCACTTGGCCCCAGGTTAGTTTAGTTCCCAGAACTAACCCAGGCCTCCTAATGCCTGGTCCTATGTCCTTCACCCTGCCTTTGAGGGTCACCAGCGAGGTGCACACAATAGACAGGATTCCCGGGATGTGACATCAAGGAACAGAAGGTCTGCCCAGGGAACTTCTATTCCCAGTAGTTTTTAGCGAGATCCTCCATAGCCGTCAAAGTCTTACGTCCTGCATGGGGTTCCCTAAGCGGAAGTGGTGGGCACTGGCTGGCTCAGCGACCGGACTACATTTCCCAGACTACCGTGCGTGCTGCTGCCTTCAGGAAGAAGCTCCTGGAGCTCTTTGGGTTGGGCTGTACTTCTTCGAACTTTTTCTGAGAAAGAGATTCATTCTCCTAGCTGCTGTGTCCCTATGTGCCTTTTGTGCGTTCTGAGCCTCAGTATCCATATTGATGAAGAGGAACGTTCACTCACGATCATCTATTGACCTGTATGTTAAATTGCACCAGCCAGTGGTGGTGGCACAGGCCCCCTAGCACTCGGAAGGGTGAGGCAGACTTGATCATTGAGAGTTTGAGGCCAGCCTGGTCGACAGTGAGAGTTCCAGGATACCCAGGGCTACATGGAGAAACCCTGTCTCAAAAGACCAACAAATAAAATAAGAACTGTAGATTGGCCAGGCGGTGGTGGCAGAGGCCTAGGCGTAGGTAGATCTCTTGAGTTCAAGGCCAGCCTGATCTAGAGTTCCAAGACAGCCAGGCCTACACAGAGTGACCCTGTCTCGAAAAACTTAAAAAACAAAACAAAACAAAAAGCTGCACACTGGCTGAGCTGAGTTGCCTCATAACATTCATGTTGTGAGGTTTTCTGCAATCCCATTGTGAAGCTCTGTCTCAAAACCCCAAAACAGCACAAAATAAAAATGAAATAAAAGCTGCAGGCCGAATGCCCCCTTCTTCTATGTCCAGCCTTTGTTTTGGCCTAGCGACTATTGTGTTATTTTCGCTGACAAACCTCCAGTTTGTTCTAATTTGTCAGAGAACCCAGAGGTTATTAATCCACGCGGCATAGCCTGTCCTTGGACAGACAGGCCCTTTCCCACCCTTTATTATACTGGATAATCTTTACACAGTGTCTCGCTCTAGGGAACATGTGGCAATGTCTTGCTTAAGTTTCAGATGTCAAAACAGGGAAGTTAGTACTGACATCCAGGAGGTGACCGACAGGGATGGTGGGAACCTTCCTACAAGAGTGCAGGCCAGCCTGACCCCTCCTACCATCAAGACTGATGGAGTAGGGCTGACACTGTGACCAGCAGTGTTCTGTGGATTCCTAGAAATGCAATCGCTGAGTCAAAGGGAGTGTGCTTTTGAAATGCAGCTGGCTTTGCCAGGTTGCCTGAAGCTCATCTGAAGCTTCAGAACTACTGTTTCCCGAGTCAATATCTCAACCTCTGTGTAGCAATATTCCACCTGTGAGACAGTGGTTATGCGTGGTATGTGTCCGCTTGAGCCCTGGAGATAGGAGAACTCGGCCAAGGGCAGGTTTGTGAATTCACTGAGCAAACAGATAAACAGCAATACAGGGGCCATCGCCCCTTGAGCAGCAGCCGCGTGCTAGACACGATGAAGCTGAGCCGTTTCTGTCCTCCCACAGCTCCTCAGTACAGGAGACTGAGGAGAAAACAAACCACAGGACACACACATAGCAAGGCCTGAGGACATTAAGGAGGGATCCTGGGAATGCACAAAACTTTGCACTACATAACCTGGATGTGGTGGCACAGGTCTGTGATTTCAGTGTGTGGGAATGGAGTCTGGAAGATTACAACTTCAAGGTCATTTTTGGCCACATAGCGAGTTTGAGGTCATCCTGGGCTACATGAGACTCTGTCTCAACTTCTTTCTTTTAAAATTAAGGATGGTGTCCTAGTTAGGGTTTCTGTTGTTTTGATGAAACACCATGATCAGAAGCAACTTGGGAGGAAAAGGTTTTGTAACTGTTGGGGCTGTTCCCGAATGATGGCATGGACACTTACAGCCTTAGGCTAGGCTTGCCTCCCAGCTAGCTCTGGACTTACATTAATGCATTTATACCACTCTATGTCTGCCATGTGGCTGGTTACCTCTCCTCAGTTTCACACACTCGACTTCCTCTGAGTCTGGATGAATCTCCAACGGTTCCCTTCCCTTCTCCCTCCCTTCTCCCTCCCTCCTCCTCCCCTCCTCCTCCTCTTCCTCTCCCCCTCCCTCTCCCCCTCCCTCTTTTCTCCCTCTCTCCTGCCTGATGCCCTGCCCATTCTCTCCTGCTTTGCTATTGGCCATTCAGCTCTTTATTGACACAGGAATGCTTTTACACAGATATTATCCCTACAAGGTTTATTTGGCTCACATATCCTGAATCGCAATCCACTGAAGGAAGCCAGGGCAGACACTCAAGCAGGACAGGAACCTGGAGGCAGGAGCTGACACAGAGGCCATGGAGGGGGTGCTGCTTTCTGGATTGTCCTTCTGACTTGCCCATAGCACCCAGGACCACCAGTGCAGGAATGACTCCACCCACAATGGACTGGTACCCTCCGCAGCAAATACCAATTAAGAAAATTCCCTTCAAGCACTGGAGTGGTGGCCCATGACTTTAGTCCTAGCACTCTGGAGGCAGAAGCAAGTGGATGTCTTTGAATTTGAGGTCAGCCTGGTCTACAGAGTCCTACAAACCTGCCTGCAGTCTAGTCTTATGGAGACATTTTCTTTTTTTTTTCTTTTCTTTTTTTTTTTTTTTTTTTTTTTGTTTTTTCGAGACAGGGTTTCTCTGTGTAGCCCTGGCTGTCCTGAAACTCACTCTGTAGACCAGACTGGTCTCGAACTCAGAAATCCACCTGCCTCTGCCTCCCAAGTGCTGGGATTAAAGGTGTGCGCCACCACCGCCCGGCTAGAGACATTTTCTAAATTAATGTTCCCTCCCACATGATTCTAACTTGTGTCGAGTTAACATAAAACAGCACAGAGGGCTTCCTGGAAGGTATTACTTTTTAAAAGATTCACTTTTATTTTATGTATATGGATGTTTTGCCTTCGTGTATGTATTTGCACATATGTACAAATGGACCCTGAGAAGCCAGAAGAGGCCATCAGATCCTCTGGAACTGGAGTTAGCCAATAGGTGGGTGCGGGGGAAACAAGCCTGATCCTCTACAAGAGTAACAAATGTCACTTCTTGGGAGGTGTGGCTTTTGTAGTTGGGATAATACTGCAAACTACGGCCACTGTGTATCCTGACTCCCTGCAGATGTGGGGTGTCATCTCAGGGTCTTGGGTTCTAGGAGTAGCCCCACCATGTGGGATCTGTGTACCTCAGCACATTTCTCCCTCTCTGTCTTCATGCATTCAGTGCTACAGATCAAACTCATGGCTCTGTGCGTGTTAGACCTGTGCTCCGCCACCAGCTGCAGGCAGAGGTCTGATGCGCATCTATTTCCTGCGTGTTTGCTACATGTGTATTTGTGTGTGTGCACGTGAGCATGTTAGATATACATGACAAGTGTCTTCCTCAGTCACTCTCCACCTTGGTTTTTTGTTTGTTTTTGGTTTTTTGAGACAGGGTTTTTCTCTGTGTAGCCCTGGCTGTCCTGGAGCTCACTCTGTAGACCAGGCTGGCCTCAAACTCAGAAATCTGCCTGCCTCTGCCTCCCAAGTGCTGGGATTAAAGGCATGCGCCACCACCGCCCGGCTTCCACCTTGTTTTTTAAGACAGGGTCTCATTGAACCTGGAACTCACTGATTGGGCTCCAGTGGCTGCCAGTGAGCTCCATGGATTTATTTGTCCCTGCACCACTGTCCCAATGCCGGGGTGGCAGATGCTTTTACATGGGTGCTGGGGAATCCAAACTCAAATCCTCACGCTTGTTCAACAAATGCCTGACCTACTGAGCCCCATCCCCATCCCATCTCATCTAGTTCGTAGAGTTCCAGAGAGTTCTGTGAGAATGTAGGCTCTGCTACAGGCCCTCAGCCCCCACACTCCAGCCGGCTGTGTGGCTTTTGTTCTCAGTCCACTTCTACAGACTGTGGCAGGCATGTTCTAGTACTCACTATGTCTGTACACGTGTCACAGGTTGACACTGCCCTCCCTACCGTGCAGGTTGGAAACTCAGGTGAAAGAGGAAAGGGTCCCGACTCCTGGGGGCTTCCCACCAACCACGGTGGTGCATCACATTGGTGGGGCTTCCCACCAACCACGGTGGTGCATCA
>JADRCC010230865.1:0-14204 GCA_019843855.1 Hylomyscus alleni
CACACACACACACACACACACACACACACACACACACACACAACTATGGGAAATGATGGATAGGTTAAACCATCAGTATTAACACTTCCAAAATGCCTACATGTATCAAAACATATACAGCTTGTTGTATATCTCCACTTTAGGATAAAATTAAAAGCCCTTAAATAAGTGAAGGACTAAGTGAATACAGAGGTATTCACTCAATCAAGTCAGTGTGTTACTTATAACTCAGAAAGTGGAGGACCACTGTGTGCTGAAGGTAGGCCATGAGCCAGGCAGGAGAGGATGAGAGGGAAGCTCCTGGATGTCATCAGAGTAGACCTGCATGTAGTTAAGAGATGCTTCTAGAATGCCTGAGATATACTGGGGGCTAGTCCTGAGTGTTTTACAAATGCAACCCTTAATACTTAATGACAGTCGCATGAGGTTGATACTGGCATCATATGTTCATTTTTACAGAAGCACATAGAGGGCTGAGCAACTTGGTGAGATCCCAAAGCATCAGGAGATCCTGAGCCAGGATTTACCCTCAGTTGACATCTGTGACAGAAAGCACAGCCCCAGATGTGCTTCCAACCATTTGTGAGGCTGCTGTCTCAGCTTCATCTCAGGCACTGGAAAGGGACCAGAGCTGCAGGGAATCAGCTGATGTGCCTGGCACATCAGAGTGGTCCTGCAAGCTGCCAAGGATGCACGTGGACTGGAGCTTGTTTGGAGAGCTGCAGCTGGAGTTATAGATCAAGGGGGCTGTTAAACACCGAGAGAGAGGCACAGCATGAACCCAGGGACATCTGCATAGAGAACAAACCTGAACTCTTCCCAAATTGGAACACAATCCTTAGTCAGAAAGGGATCTTTTCATTGTCTCCTAAGAGCAGGTCACAAAGTAAGAGGATGTAAAGCTGTGTTGTAAGCATACAAAAATATGTGCAACATGCCGGTCCCTGCTGTATCCCTGAGTCCAAAGCCACCAACAGGATGGAACTCAGGAGATGGGGAAAGGCTCCTTGAAGAACTGCAAAGCTTCTGGAAGTGGCTGCTTTTGTTTTAAGAGCAGAGACAGACTGAAGTTTTGGAAGAAACTCCTTTCAACCTTTAGGGTATTTTTCTTTTCTTGCTTTTTTTTTTTTTTCCTCAAACTCACTGCAAATGAAATCATATGGCTAAAGAGTGCTCGAACTGCCACGGTTCTTCTGATTAACAATTCAAAGCCCGATTTTGAATTATTCATAGTATTTTAATAACTTATCAGTGTGAGCAAAAGTGATGGGAAGCTGTCGCAATTAGCAAAGCTTACTTAAAGCCTGTAGACAAATACCCCTAATTAAGTAATATTGCCCACCAGAGACAGAGTTTCTGGGAACCAAAGAAGAAATGGAAGTCCAGGAGTGACAGGAAAATTTAAGGCTACAAAAGCTTATGTTTGAGCGAATCCTTTATGTACACAGATACTATTAGAGCCCTTGAGAATCATTATGCAGGGATCCTCAGAGGTCTGAGAAAAATCTAGAAAACAAGGTTTTTTAAAGAAAAAAAGATGAAAGTAATTTTCAATTACTTTCTTGAAGACTGACAGGAAGGGTTAGTACTAACACATAACTAATCAAAGAAGCAGGAAAAAAAAGTCACCTAGAATCAGTGAAGCTCGTCAGGAAGCAGGAAAGAGTCCCTAGGGGCATTTTGAGCTCCTGGTCCCTGAGTTTCTGGTGAACATTTACTGTGTTCCTCCTGTTTTTTCTCAAAGGAAAGCCAAGCTTCTGGGGTTCTGACCCCTTTTCTCCATACTGTGAAGGCAAAGAAAAAAGTATTATGGACAGATGTGCCATAATAATAAATTGGCCCAGATACTAAGGCAAAAACGTCCTAGTTCTTGCTTCTTAAGTGGAGGAGCAATAGAGACATCCCAGGGTATCTGGGAGCACAACCCAGGACCCCGCCCTTTATGGCTCAGATAGATAGAGTCTAAGTCTGAAGAGACTCAAGGTCATCAGTATTAGGGGCTGACAGGGACTGGATGGATAACTCATAAAACTCCGGTACTGTTCTTGAGTTCAAACAGCAAACAAAAGCTGGTGAATGTGAGCAGCAGTCCCTAGAAAGGACCTTCAGATCGTGGAGGACCGGAGAGGTGGGTTTCAAAAATATGCAGAAGTAGCGGAGCTTGTAGGACGTGCTCAAGCCAGGATCACATCCCCTCCTAACTGACGAGGATGGCAAGCATCAGCATTTTCCCAGAAGCCTGTCATCATGCTAGCCTCTGCCTGTTGGTGTTAGGGTCAACCCATCTGCGAGATGTGGAGTCTGGTGTGGCAGCATTTGATTGGTTGGGCCTCAGTCACATGCCACAGGGTCCAGCTTGAGAAATGTTTCATTCTCTTTGTGTTCACAATTGGGTAACTTTTAGAAGGTACTGTGTGTGTGTGTGTCTATATCCATAGATCAATGCAGCTCTCAGCTTTTGACTTAGTTAGGGTTTATATTAATGTAATGAAATACAGCAAACAAAAAAGTAACTTGGGGAGGGAAGGGTTTATTTGGCTTACACTTCTGCATCACTGCTCATCATCAAAGGAAGTCAGGACAGGAACTTAAACAGGACAGAAACCTGGAGGCAGGAGCTGATGCAGGAAGACCATGGAACGGTGCTACTAACTGACTTGCTCTCCAAGGCTTGTTCCGTCTGCTTTTTTTATAGAACCTGGACCACCAGTCCAAGGATGGCCCCACCCACAATGGGCTTGGTCTCCTCTCATTCATTAATTAGGCAAATGCCCTACAGGCTTGCCTGCAGCCTGATTTTAGGAGGCATCTTTCTTTATTGAGGGTCCTTCCTCTCGGATGACTTTAGCTTCTGTCAAGTTGACAGAAAATTAGCCAGCACAGCCCTCATCAGAGAAGCTCCTCTGCAGAGTGGACCGTGATTAATGCAGAGACTCACAGCTCATCCAAGTGCACAGAATGAGTGTCTGCGGAGTGCTCAGACATGAATGTCTAGATCACAAGGCTGCCCTGAGGCTTAGGGAACAATGAAGAAACCGGGGCAAAAAGACTCTAAGAGCCAGAGCTTGGGAAGGATGGACACAACAGTATCTTTTCAAATTGACAAGACCTTTGCGTGCAGGATCTCACAGCAACAGTGGTTGCCTGCACAAGACCGACATAAGATCATGTAAGTCAACATTCTAGCAGGGAGAGGAGAGGGGACTCATAAGCTTCCCTGTATCTCAGGACCTGTTGACAGTTGATGACTTCTGGAGGAGGAAGAGCCATTTATGGAAGGGGATGATCACTGACTGGCCCACCATGCTCTGGTAGGTATACCCATGACTATATGACAGCATGAACCGGACCTGGTGGCTTATAAAAGAATAAAGATGATCTGAAATTAGAAAAGGTGTGAGGGGTGATACAGGAGGAGCCACGGGAGATGACTCCATGGGAGGTGACTATGAACAAAATATGGTATATGGATGTATGAAATTATCAAAGAATTAATAAAAATATTAGGAAAGCAACAAAACAAACAAAAAATGTGTAGCTTGTTTCAAAAACCTGCTTCCTACTTATCCTGGGATTTCTCAAACTAAGTGGATGGATTTTTTTTTTTTTTTTTTTTTTTTTTTGCTAGGGAGCACATCTTCACCAGCCCTTGTCTCTAGCCAAGTGCCTCTTCCTTAGCGAGGGAGATGAGCTCTGATGTGCCTCAGGCTGACTTCCAACTCCTTGTGTAGGAGAGAATGGCCTTGTATTCCTAATCCTCCTGTTTCTGCTTCAAGCAACTTGGATGAATCCACAGATACAGAAAGAATGGATAAAACTCAGGGGATGTCACACCATCCAGAGCAGTGCATGACTTTGTTGCCAGCACAAGGGTGGAGAAGGCAGAAGGATCAGAAGTTCAATCTCATTCTGTTCTACTTGGCTACACAGTAAGAGCTGGATGTTAGGCAGGTGCCACTACACACAGTGTAATGGAAGGAGGTAGAAAAAAATGGAACTGCCATTATTTTAAGACAATCCAGCAAGTGCATCTTCCAGACTATTTAAATTAACCAAGGGTTTGGTGTTTAAGGGTTTAAGCTTGAATTCCAATGACAGTAGAATTTTTAGGTCAGCATCATGTATAATAAAATTAAGATACCATCCACAATAGCAAGAAAACCCATAAGGTAATTAGGAATTAACTTATGCAAAACACATGAGCTTTCAAACTTTAATTAAGAACATTTAAAATTCTATAAATAAATGGGGATGCATTTATGTTAATGTTGATGGCTTAATATTGTAAAGATGTCAATGCTCACAAAATTAGTCTCTAAATTTATAGACCACTATTCATCACTCTAGTGTGCTTTAGGCAGAACTTGCTAACCATTTATAAGATTGATTTAGCAAGAAGGAAGACCCAAGAAACTCTAGTTTATCTTTTTTTAAAATTATTTATTTTATTTTATGTACATTGGTGATTTGACTGCATACATGTCTGTGTGAGGGTGTTAGATTCACTGGAATAGGAGTTTTAGACAGTTGTGAGCTGCCATGTGGGTGCTGGGAATTGAACTCAGGTCCTCTGGAAGAATAGCCAGTACTCTTAACCACTGAGCAATCTCTCCAGTCCCCCAAGTTTATCTTAAAAGCATCCAATACATACTTGTTTTGACAGAAATTGAGTTTCTTAAAAAAACATTTATAATAAAAAATATGTTTATGTTCAAGAACAGATTATCTAAAATTGAACTCAGCCATGGGGAGAAAGGTGAGCATAAATGTACGGAACTTTGCATCCAATAGATGTAGCACCAGCAGCCAACAGGAAGTCGAGAGCTTAGAAGGTGTATCTTTGTTAGGGTTTTACTGCTGTGAACAGACACCATGACCAAGTCAAGTCTTAAAAAGAACAAAATTTAACTGGGGCTGTCTTTCAGATTCAGAGGTTCTGTACAGTATCATCAAGGTGGGAGCATGGTAGCAGCTAGGCAGGCATGGTGCAGGCAGAGCAG
This sequence comes from Hylomyscus alleni, assembly GCA_019843855.1. NCBI lineage: Eukaryota > Metazoa > Chordata > Mammalia > Rodentia > Muridae > Hylomyscus > Hylomyscus alleni. The sequence continues at coordinate 5,001 of JADRCC010230865.1, forward strand.
AGAGTTCTCCATCTTCATCTGAAGGCTGCTAGTGGAAGACTGACTTCCAGGCAGCTAGGGTGTGTGTCTTAAGCCCATATCCACAGTGGCACACCTATTCCAACAAGGCTATATCTCCTAATAGTGCCACTCTCTGGTCTGAGCATATACAAACCACTACAAGCTGGAACAAGAAAACCTGATTACTCTGTGGATTTCTACAGTAGATACTACAACATGGGTGGGGCTTGAAAAGATGTACTCTCTTCTTGACACAAGAATATGGGAAATTTTTTTACACAAAACCTTCAATGAGTACTTAAAGTATAAAAAAGATAGATATGATTACATGTAACTGAAGCATTTGTGTTTTGCAGAGATAGTATACAGGAAGTTGACAGATAACATAATGAGATAAAATAGTTTCAATATCTCGAACTGACAAGGGATTGCTGTACCCACCATATCAAGTGGCATACACAGGATAACAACAGGTGAAGGGTATATTCAGACAAATTCATAGGAAGTTCAAAAGTTTATCGAGCCAATGAAAAGTTTCTGAGACTCCTTAGTAATCAAATAGATGCAAATTCCAATAACAGAATATCATTTTACATGTCTAAATTTGGCAAGAGGTAGGAAGTTTCAAAACGCCACCAGTTTGCAAGAATGGGGATATGAGAAAGAAGAGTTCTAGAGAGCCTCTGGGGAACAATTTGGCAGTTAGAAAAAAGCAGGAATGTCTATAGACGTGATGGAGTCTGCAGAGATCCTTCAACAACGTAGAGAAGATGCAAGGCTGAAATCAGATGTTGAAGCCATCACTGGACCAATGGATGCAACTTATATCCACATTAAGCAACTTAGACGAACTACAGAGACACTATGCTGAATGGATAAAGCACAGGAACTGTAGTACTGGGGCAGGGTAGCACATGCCTTTAAAGCCAGTTTTAGGGAGGTGAAGGCAAGAGGATCGGAAATTCAAATTCATCCTTGTGATCCTGGAATTCATGTGACCCTATTTAAACAAAATAAAACAACCCCCAAAATATGGATGGGTAGTTTCACATAACAAGATTAGGCAAATTAAAGTTATATATTTAGGGAACAATGGAGTTCATCTTGCAAGAAGACACACAAATAAAACCCGTGCATTAAATTAAGTATACTTGCCTATCAGTGGTAGTAAACTAAGTGGTGGGAAATAGGAATGTAAAATAGGGCTGCGAGGCGAATTTTATAAACTTGCCTTCCAGGAGAAGCAAGCTACTTAATTAGATTCGGGGGAAAGAATATTTGATATGATGCTCTCAGTCTGTCAATTAGAAAACACCAGGCGAGGTGTTTGGATGCGTCACCTCCTGCCGCTCAGCATCTCCGAGGCTGGAAATAGAATCGCGAGCACCAGAGACCGCCTCCCACAGATGCGGTCAGAGGTGTTAGACGCTGGGTTTCTAATTGGATGTGCAGTGTCAGAGTGCAGAGCAAGGCTTCTAGCACAGCACAGGAAGTACGTTTAGCCTTTACGATTCATCTGAAAGGGTATCAGAAAAGGAACAACGACACTGCCGAATCTTGTGATGGAGGAGCTAGGAGGCTGCTACTTAACAGTTTAGACTACATCAACCATCAATTAGGGATTGCTCTCCTAACTGTCCTTGAGGTGCAGTGAATCTATTTCCCTGAAGCAGGAAAAGCTTAAGGATTTTCTAAGCACATAGAAGCCTTTTTTTTTTTAAGACAAATAATTGAAATCCTGGATATTTGTGACTTCCTCTTTGGAAATAGCACTACAATTTCTTTGTTTCTTAAATAGCACTATAATTTCTTTGTTTCCTAAAGATTTGCTTTCTTTTTAAACATTGCTTTTGTGCACGAGGGTGGTTGGGGGTGGGGAATAGTAGGTACTCCAGAGTGCATGTACCCTTGAAGGCCAGAATAGAGTGTCAGATCTCCCTGAGTTGGAGTTACAAGCTGTTGTAAACTGTCCGATGTGGGTGCGGGAAACAAATTTGGTCCTTTTAGAAAGAGCAGCAAGCCCTCTTAGCCACAGAGTCCATAGAACTCTTAGTTCTATGGACTAACTCTTAGTTTCTTTCAGCTTCTTCCTGAATCAGGTATCGCTTCAGCGATCTTATTTTACTATAGGGTAAAGATACACAGATACAACAATGGCCTGTTGAGGTGCCCTTAAGGTGGGGGGCATACTAAAATGTTGATTCAATTCACTGGTTGAAGCAGCCACGACTCCCTAAATCCCTTGGACCTTTCAGCTAGCAATGGATGCCCTTTACCTCTGAGTTAATGCACCTGCCCTCATTGGAATTGCTCTAGCCTTTCCTGGAGCTTGGGCAGGGGACTGGGGGATGGCACAGGGGCAGGTTGTGTGTGTGGGGGGACAGAGCTGGATCAGCTTTCCTGTCTTAGAAGCATGCTGTGCCCCTGTCCACTAGTTAAGCCTTTAGTCATGCACATCTTATCTGCCTCAGTGGGACTCCTGGAGTGACACATTTAGTCCTTCTCATGGGACCAATGTACCTTTGTTCTTTAGTAGAGCCTCTCACAAGTGCTAAGAAATAGGATCATGTCAGCGCAGACAGTCATGGAGCTTTTCCCAGGAAGCTTCTAGTCTACTCAAGGTGACCTAGACACAAGACATGGGATGGCTAAGAGAAGTCCTGTGAGGGAGAGTGAGTGAAAATCTGCCCCACACTTCATTTAGCCAGCGTGGTAAAAGTGTGAAGAGAAAGAAATGTGGATGCAAAGAATATTCATGGGGACCTCCACATCTGTGAGTGCTTCATCTTCGTCTTCCTCGAGGATTCAACAAGGCGCAGATGGACAACGTTAGGGATTTAAACCTGTCTGAGCTGACCATGTGCAAGTTGAATCTTTGTTCACTATTCCAAAAACAGAACTGTGGAAACACTTGAGTGGAAAAACTGTTTGCATAGCTTTTACATTGCATTTAGCACTATGAGCCGCTAGAGCTGTTTTGTTATATACGGGAGGACTGTATATGTTCTAGGCAACATTATGGAATTTGATTTGATGTGATTACATTTTAATGAATTAATAAGAGCTGATTTGTTATACACAGGAGGATTTTGTGTTATATGCAACATTTTGCAATTTGACTTGATTTGATTACATTGTAATTAATTTGTGTGTGGGGTTGGGCTTGACCTCTCCTTCCATCACGTGGAACTGAACCCAGGATGTTAGGTTTGTTACCTTTACCTGTGGTCCATCTCCCCAGCTCTATGCTATTTTATATAAGAAACTCAAGCATTCCTCAGATTTTTTTGCTACTCACAAGGTGTCCTGGAATCGGCAACCCCAGCAATACTGAGAGATGATTTTACAGGTCTCTTGAAATGGAAGGCACAGCATGCCATGCGGCTACATAGGATGCAGCAGGATTGGTCCTGGGGTAGGGAGAAGGAGATGGCAGAGTAGACCCAGAACCTTTATGGAGGTTATTAAAAGAAAGAATGGTCAAGGCAGGGTAGGCACAAGGAGTAAGTTCAGGATTGGCTAGTCTTTGTGGTCTCAATTCTGGTGGTCTCTAGCCTGCCAACACTTCCTACAATATTCTGGAGCTTGGCCCTTGGTAATTTAGATGGAGGGAATACTGACTTGCTTCACAAATGTTTGCTAAAAGAGATAGAGATGTAGGCTCTGGATTCATTGTTGGTTTATACACTGAAGACGTCTTTGCAGGCCATCCATTTTCTGTCTATAAGAATCGAGGTCCTATAGTCTAGAGCACCAAGTATATCAAAAAAAGAAAAAGAAAAAGAAAGAAAGAAAGAAAGAAAGAAAGAAAGAGAAGAGAAAACTTAGTAAATTCAGTAAGAAATTGGGTTGAAAGTCTGTGAAAAAGGACCTAACCTTTAGGAGTTCATGAGTAAGATGAGAACAAGAGGCTGTACATATAAGCTAAGGAGGGAATGTGGAGACCTATTCTACGTAGAAGGCACAGCATGCGAAAAGGTTCTAGCAAGGCAGAAAGCCTTGGACATATGAGGGACAGAGGGTAAAGACTTGAGTTAGCCTTCTTGAAAGAGGCTAACCTTGACAGACAGGAAGGATATACTCTCTATGGACTGGTAGGCAGTGTGGAGAGCCAGGGCATAAGCTGGAGTGGAGGCACTCAAGACTCACCAGGTTGGGTTTTCATACCGACCTGTCTATGAACACAGTGTCCCTCTGGAGAGATGAGTATTGCCACTGTTCCTCTAGTCATTAGGTCATAAGCAGGTTGCCAAATCCCTGAGCTCTCATGCCACTAGACACACAGCTTCTCAGTCATGCCAGCATTTGCTCTTCCTGGCTGCTTTTGTGGCACAGCCTGAGCCGGGACTGCCTCTGAGCTTCCTTCCCCTGGCTCTTGTCTGTCCATCTCCACTTCTGCGGCTGTGGTCTCATCTAAACGAGTGTGAACTGTGGTTCCTGAATGAAGTCTCATCTACATTGAGCTAACCTCTCTTTCCCTCTCCTGCTCTCTCTTTCTCTCTCTCTCCATTGTAACAGTTTCAGACATGTATATAATGAATTGTAGTTATGTCCATACCCCTTTGCTCTTTCTTACTCTCTCCCCTCGGCCCCTCTCCTGTAACCCTCTTCTATTAATTCCCCTTCCTGCTTTCATGTCTTCCTCTTCTGTGTTGCCCACTGAGTCTAGTTAGTTTCTCACCCAAGCATGGGTGGGAGGTGATTTACTGCAGCAAGAACAACTTATCAATGGCTACACCACTAACAAAACTGACTCTCCTCACCCCCAACCATTAAATGTCAATGATTCCCTATACAGAACAACTTATCGAGGCTCATCAACTTGATTAGAATTTAGAAATTGTGGGAAGGTTGCAAAATTGCAGCTCTGCAGTCAAATACCTTAGCCTAACTTATCTCCCCAAATAGTCACTTCTCTACTCAGTTCTCTGTGTGACTTAATGTGGCTATTATGTAAACTCTTGGGACATATAAGCAGCCTTCTAGCTTCCAACACCACAAAAGCTAAGAATGCTATCAGCCAGGGTCAGTGGTCTATAGCAGAGATTTCCCCATGTTGTTGCAACTTCTTGACTTGATGTTTCCACCAACTTATTTGAAAAGTGTATTGATATATAACTTATTTTTTCTGTTCCTGCAAAAATTTATTGAAATGGTTGCCATGTTAGAGTAGGGTATTTGGGCTGATCTAAATCTAGGCCATGCTCACTTACATTTTACTCCCAAATAAAACTCACTTATTCCTTTTTCGGTGAGGCCCGTGGTTCTGTTTTACACTGACAGGCAGAAGATTCTCTCGAGATTTCGAAATTATCCAAAATTGCAGGAAGTTAAATGACTTGCTGAGTTGTTGCTCTATCAGGCAGGGAGGGCTCTGTCCCCCTGAGAGCATCCAGCTCAGGAATGAGAGGTTGCTATGTAAAGAAGTCTGGCACTCAAATGAGGCAGCCTTTCCACCCATTAAAAGTGCATAGCTAACAAGTCAGCAAGGCTTTAATGCAATTAGAGGCAAACTCTAATCTGGGACAATGAAATGTGAGCAAATAGCTCCATGTGTCCAGTTGTGAAACTAGAGGGGCCCAAGTCCCATGCAGCTTGAGTTTCACACTCATCCGTAGAGTCCTTTGCTTAAAAACAGAGAGAACTTGACCTTCTGCCTGTGCTCCAGGGGCCTCCCAATCTGAACTGTTTCATCTAACTGGGTAATTCCAGGTTATTTACTTTCATTTGATCACTATCTGAAAGCAAGAAAGAGGTTGTGAGAAAAGGAGAGACAGGAGCCTATGAATTGGCTCCTCTTGGCGGCCATGACACTTGGAGCCACATCCTCCTCACGGGTGTTTGTCATTTCTCGGCTAGAGGTTTAGTCACAGCAGAATGTCTGCAGCCTTGGGGGTATGTTTCTGCTGTGCTAAATATCAGACTGTAGATGTAGCCCACTTGGCACTGTGCTTGCCTAGCATGGATGATGCTCAGGGTTCTATTCCCAGAGTTGCATAAAGCAGACATGGGTCAGGGATGAGATAGGACACGTGACCACGCGTATAGCCCCAGCATTAAAGAAGCAGAAGAATCATCCTAACGATTTTTGTAAAATTGGGATTTAGTAATGTTGGGATTGGAAGGAATGCTACTAGACTTGATCAAATTGATCTAGTTATGTGTATACACGAAGCTCTTACTCAATAAAAATTTTCAGGGACAAAAAAAAAAAAAAAGAGAAACACAAGGACCAGAAGTTCAAGGTCATGTTTAGCTACATAAGGAGTTGTAGATGAGAACCTTGGAGCTAGAACAAGACCCTGTCCTTAAAAAACAATGGAACAAACATACCCCAAAGAAATGTACTGAGACAGGATCCAAAATCTGATAGAGCACTGGGCATTGGGTCTCTCTTCTGTCTTGTGCTGGTCTAGGGCTTCAGTCCGGACAACTCAAAGGTTCTCTTCCATTGTCTACAAAGATAAAGAATCCCCTCAAAAAGGCTGGAGCAGAGTCTTTTCCAGCAGGGAGCTATCCTCCCTAGGAGGGTGGTCTTAACGCCAATGTCACCCCACCCAGCTTGATCTGATGTCTCTAATGTTTCAAGCTGCTTGAAAATCTGAACTTACAGCTTAGTTAAAAGTTCTGGCTCGAGGCATTAAATGTTCTCATTAAAATGCAAATTCATTCTGCACACAGCTGCCCCAGTTGTTTTCCTCTTGTTGTCATCTATTTCCTTTCTCTCCTCAGAATGTTTGACAATAATGAAGGCCAGACTACTCCATGGTGCATCCCCAGCCCTCTGGTATGTACCAACACTCCAGTTTTCTGTGCTTTTAATCTCCCTCTGCACGCATCTACTTATTCCCAGCCTCTTGGTGAGATCTAAGCAGACAGATAGCAGACAGACAGATAGCAGGGTGTCTTCCTGAATAATTCAATCAGCAGGCAAATGAATGAAGGGGCGCATGCATGAGGGGAAGGTCACCCAAATGGCATGTCTTGTCACTATTATAGCATAAGTTTCAATGTGGTTGGTACTGAAGGTGGTTGAGGTCTGAGGTTTAAGTTGCAGGGACAGACAGGTTCACATGGGCCAAGATGAGGTGTAGTCCCTCCTTCACACACACACACACACACACACACACACACACAGAGACACACTTCTTCTCTTTATAAAAGTACCTGTAGTCAGTTGGAGTTGATGGCAGAATTTAATGAGAAATGGCGGTCACAACACACAACAGCAATGCAAATCTGAGTGGGGTACCTTGATGGATTTGGGGAGGCTTAGAGGAGGAAGTGGGCTTAACATAACCTATATCATGTAGGTTATGCACAGAAATGTGTTCCAGCAATCTCTAGTTAAATGTACATTTATTCCGTGGAGATTCCACTTATTTAAAACATGACCACCAAATTCTCAAGATTAAATTTATGTCAGCAAGCCATCACATTTTCAAGTTGTGGGAGTTTGAATAGGAATACCCGCTTCCCTCACGGACTCCTATGTTGGAATGCTTGGCTCCTGGAAAGTGAGCCTATAAGAGGTGTATGGCCTTGCTGGAGGAAATGTGTCACTGTGGGGGCAGGTTCTGAGGTCTCCTATGCTCAAGCTGTGTCCAGCATGGCACATACGTGCTGCTTCTGCCTGCTGATCAAGATGTAGAACTCTCAGCTCCTTCTCTAGCACGATGTCTCTCTGTTTGCCTGCTGCATGCTTCCCACCAAGACGACAGTGGACAAAACCTCTGAAATTGAAACCGACCCCAATGAAATGCTTTCCTTTGTAAGAGTTTCCGTGGTGTCTCTTCACCAAAACCCTAACTAAGACACAAGTTGAATAAAATAGTGATGTTTGAGGTTTGAGACGGAACCTTAATATAGCTTAGGTTTCCTGTTGTCATGCAGTACAAATAACATGATGCTTAGCTCTCTGTAGCTGGCCAAGGACAACATCCAAAAGACATCCAAAAGACAATATCGGAGCAATGTCTTGGAAAACAAAATTCCTGTGCCTTCTGGGAAATAGCTGTCAGTGACATCACAGTGGGATCCCTGTGACACTATATTTTTACTTGCTGTTTTTATTATTCTTTGCCCTGACAGTTTTTGTCAACTTCTTAGTGGTTACCTTAAGTAAACCTGACATACTTGCTCTAGATCTGAAGAAAGCCAACAGGAAGCCCCCTGGGCTTGGTGGCATACATTTTTTATTCTTAGGTTACTTAGGTGACCAAAACAGAAGAATCTTGGGTTTGACACCACCCTGGGCTGCATAGGGAGAGAGAGGAGGGAGGGGCATCGTTAAAGGAAGTGACTCCGCCTGGCTAACCTGTTTTGAAACTCAGAGGCCCTTCCTGGTTCAGTTCATCACTGAATCCTCATTTGCATAACCTGCTCATTTACATTCTTGCTCGGCTTCACCCTCCTGTCCACCTTCCTGAGCAGTCATGACTGATTTATGATGACTTTCTTTGGCTCCAATCTAGCCTTTCGCTGAACTGCTCCTGAAAATGCTTGGGCCAGATCTGGTGTTCAGCCTGGGAAACTATGAGGTCCAGTTCCCAGTTCCCCAACCCCTTGTGATTACCCAGAAGTAGGGATCATTTTGATTTTTCTAAGGTCTATCAAGGGCTAGTCGCTATAGACAAAAGAGTTTTGTAATCTGCTGAGGTGCCAGGTGCTTTTCACAGAATTTCATTTAGGTCTCCAGTACCCTAATAAATAGACAAAATACCTAGTGGTATTTCCAGAAATCAAAGCTAGGTTGTTGACCACAGGTTGCCTTTGTCGATTCATCACCCACTTCTAGCCTCAGTTTCTTCATCAACGAGATCATAATAGCATTTGTTTGAACTACAGAAACCTATCAATCATTTTTTAAAAAAAATCTAAAAATGGTAAATGAATAACACTTACGTAATATTCCCAATAGGTTATTTGTAAAGGTATAGGAATTCTGAAAGAGGTAGCACATATTAAAATTAATAAGCATGTGCTATAATTACAATACTCATTTTCATTTTCCTTACCTAAGAATTGCTGAGAAGCAGATAGTGTCCCATTATGGCTACTTGGTAAAAACTCTAATTTTCTAAAGCCTAGACATTGGGATATATTGATAAAATATTGTGGCCTCTCTGTCAAAAGACTGGTGATTTTTTCTTTGCATTTTCTTTCTTTCTTTCTTTCTTTCTTTCTTTCTTTCTTTCTTTCTTT
>JADRCC010230892.1:0-12308 GCA_019843855.1 Hylomyscus alleni
TCCCGCTCCTCCCGCTCCTCCCGCTCCTCCCGCTCCTCCCGCTCCTCACGCTCCTCCCGCTCCTCCCGCTCCTCCTGCCAGGCTTCCTGCTGTACTCTCATCATGGCACAGTGCACCCTTGAGCCATGAGCCAAAATAAACCCCTCTTCATGTCAGCTGCTTTTTGTCACATATTTGCCATAGCAATAAGGAAAGTAATTGATGCCTTTGCAGTTGGAAAGGACAATACCACTAAATGGGAGGAGGAAACCATCATCCACTACTTAGTAAGAAATGTCACTTCTCAAATACTTGCAGTTTTGAGGTTAAAGTGACTGTGAAAGCCATACCCAGGAAAACATAATCCCCTGGCTACTTACAAAATTTGACTTCATAAAACCCAAATATAATTTGAATCTTGACTGGAAATTTCTCATTTATATTAATTGATTCTAGTTTATACTTTGTCATATTTTGTTGCTGCAGATGCTGGAAGTTTTGTTATTCAAATGTCTATTGTATTTGAAATAGTATTACTTTTCATATTATACAAACTTACATATTTATAAATTATTTATTGTTGTTTTGGTATTCTTATAAGAAAATTAAAAATCACCAAAAATCATCAAAATGTACTGACCAGATGGGTGAGACTCTATACACGAATGTATATGTATACATTCCTATACATATACTTATATAGAAATAATCATCTAAAACATTTACATTATAAATTAGGGACCCAAGAAATTATAATTACTAAAGTAGAACAATCATAACAATATACTGTAATAAAGTTATTTACAACTAGGGATGAGTTCTGGAATATTCCTGAAACTAGATAAGAGGAAGTAAAACCGTAGTTAAGGGAGACCTCTGTGTATAAATTGTATAAGGTGCTGAATGCCGTGTGGGAGCAGGCCACCTGCTTGCAGAGCTGTGTGTGTGTGTGTGTGTGTGTGTATACGAGTATGCATATGTATCAGTGGTGAGAATCATGGGTCCTGATTCCTACATCATGTAGCTCTTGTCTGCTTAGTTCCCAGGACCCTCTCCTCATCCCTGGGCTCCTGCTCAGAGCTTTGTGCTTCTCACATGCTGTGTGCTCTGCTGCTGCACACTTCTCTGACTCCCCTGCAGGAGCCTCTGCACTGCCAAACTCTGTTAGTCCTTACACTTTGCCTTGTCTAGCAGGAAGAGACAGAAAAAAGTAGATATCAAAGAAGATGCTTTCAGCTTTCCCAGAGATTTCCATGGCAGAAATCACTTGCTCTTTGTAGTATCTACTAGAAAGTAGAAGCTGCCATTTCCTATCAGGTAGCATTGGTCAGTTAAAAAATTCAGACTCAAGGAAGGAGAAGTGGATCCTGCCTTTGGCCCCCTGGAAGCACTACGTCTCTCCATTCAGACTGACTCCCCGGTGTGGGTCATTTTGAGTGAGATCTTTCTGAAAAAGGCCGACTAGAAGGCTTCCAAGGGTGCTCTGTGGCCGGCTCTGGAGCCCACCGTTCCGAGGGTGTTGCTGCTACTACTGCTGCTGCCCCAGAGGACCAGGCATATCCACCCCACCTGGAGGGTTCTGCCTGGCAGGCGGCTCGGGCTGGCCTGGGGTTCACCGCTGGCCCGGAGGCCCCAGAAGCTGGTGCTGCTTCTGCCCGCTGGGCGGCGGGAGAGGCAGGCGGCCCCCACACTGTGCCTGAGGGCTGGCCTGCTGCCGCCCAAAAAGAACTGAACCGAACCGTTTGCCCCTGGCCCGTAGTCTTGAGCCAGGCTGTTAGAAGAGCTTTTTCTTGGGTGCCCGCTGTGTGCGGTGCAAACACTGGAATGCGTACACTACTTTATGTGCTGTGTTTTTTATTCTTGGATACATTTGATTTTTTCACGTAAGTTCGCATATACTTCTATAAGAGCATGACTTGTAATAAAGGGTTAATGAAGAAAAAAAAATTCAGACTCATGGAAAGCAGCATGAAACAATTCAGTGGTACTAAGATTTGGGATTGCAAAGTTTGCTATTGACTGGACAACCTGGGCCTGGGTGCTCTCAGAAGAGCTCTGGTCCTGTCTTGTTTATTTTTAATGCGCTGTTTGAAGCCCCCTGAGTCACCTCTTGAGTTGAAACAAAGTATAAAGCTGGGGAGGCAGTTAAGAAACACAGGACCGGGGAGGTGGTGGCGCTCGCCTTTAATCCCAGCACTTGGGAGGAAGAGGCAGTCGGATTTCTGAGTTCCAGGCCAGCCTGGTCTACAGAGTGAGTTCCAGGACAGCCAGGGCTACACAGAGAAACCCTGTCTCAGAAAAAAAAAGAAAAAGAAAAAGAAAGAAACACAAGACCGGAACTTGGTCCTCTGAGTACAAACAAAATATAAGCTAGCGGTGATGATGCAGATTGTAGTCCCAGCTCAGCCCTGGGAGGCAGAGGCATGTTTCCAGCTGCAGACCACTGAATTTACCCCTCTCACAAAAGGAGGGAAATGAAGATGATCCACACCTGAGGAATGACATTCCTCCTAGGGCTCTCTCTCCAGGCTGCTGCCTTGCTTACGCATGCGTACATGAATAACACACACGCACAGGCACACACAAATAGATTTAACTTCCCTCTACTGCATTCTTTTTATGAATCAGGTTGTGAACATCTTAGAAAGAAGCAGATGGCAAATACTTTAGCCTTTGTGAGCCTCATATAATTTATGGTATCTCATATGGTTTTTTCCCCTTTGCCTTTTTACATTTTAAAAGCCAATAAACAGACTGTAGTGAACAGCCACAGGCTACATTCTATATATGGACCTTAGTTATTGTTCTCTCCAAAAAGGTCCCTCTGCTTTTCCCTTTCCCTTCACCTCAATCAGCTCCTTTTAGCTTTTAACATAATGGGTATTTTTCTCAACTTTTGCTTATGTGAAGTTAACTTTTTTTTTTGGCTGAAAATATATATAGAATTTGACTTTTAAAAAATACTTTAGTTGTTTAAAAACTTTTAGTTGTTTAGTTATCCCTCCAAGTGTGTCCTTTGAATAAGAATTCACAAGAATAAAATAACTCAGCACCATGCATGTTAATCAAAGACACAGGACCACCATCGTTTCTGCTCCTGTAGTAGTAGAATGCCATGAAGTGGGTGATTCATGAAGAAAGAAGTGTGGGTCTGACAGGTCTGGAGTGTGAGAGGGCAAAGACCAGGTGCTGGTACCTGGGTAGGGCAGCCTTTCTGCACTGCAGCCTCATAGGAGGCCCTGGCTATGTCTCAGGAGAGTGCAAAGAGCAAACCTACCTCTGCAAGCCGTTCTGCAGTGGCTTGCATGAGAAGAGTAATTTACCATTAGCCCCTACCTCCCCTACTCATCATTGGAAATTGTTTCCAAACATGAATTTCAGAGGGGGCAGTGATACTGAAGCTATAGCAGACAGCAGCCCCTTCCCATCCTGTAGGCCATATGTGCATTAGCTCAGTCATTTGTAGTAGTGGTTGAAGGAATGGAAGTGGTTTATACTTAGAGTGTGGTCAGCTACTCCCTGTCCTGTGGAGTAAAACCTATGGCGGTCTCTGATGTGCTTGCTCATGGAACACCTGAACTGTAAATTCTCCATAGACATGATTCTAGTGAAGGAATCCCAGGTATCCATCCGTGCAGAGGCCGGAGCCTAGGAGGAGCCCCGCTGGTTCCTTCTGGCAGATGCTTTCCTTCCTAGGTGAGTTGTCTGAAGCACTACTAACCAGACTCCATGCTCATAGGCATAGCATGAGAGAAAATGAGTTTCAAATCAATGGTCTGCCTCTCAGATCACATTTCCCCTTGGTTATAGTGCTTTCTCTCAGAGCAGGGATCCAGGTTAGCCCAAAGGGGTACCGTGGTTCACTGTAACTGGTAACATAGAGCCCATTCTGCTGATATACTGATATCGGACCCTGTGCATGAGACTGGAAGAGGAAGCATGTTGATCCTCCTAGCTCGGGATGTCAGGCTGCTAAGAGCAGATGCTCCATGGACTGCCATGTCTTCTGTCCTAGCAGGTGATGAAGCAAAGCTTCCTGAAGGAACGTGTGCTCTCATCCCTGTTCCAAAGTTGGAGGAAGGGCTCAACATGAGGAATAAACCCAGTGGCTGTGCACTAAGAATGGTCGTTGCTGAAAAAGAAGACAGATGTCAGAGTGTCAATTCTGCTGGTTCTTAAAGGAACATGGTTACCTTTTCCCTACACAGTTGTCTATGCATGTGGATACTGCTGTTTAAACCCTAGGGAATGACCACGACCATTTTTCTTCTTGCACATTCTTTCCTCTCTCCTTTCCCACGAGTTAGAGATGTAGGCTTGCTTGTGTCTGTGGTGATCTGAGGTCCTGAATACAGCAGTGTCCTGTTGTGATAAGAGGCTGTTTGCAGCGTGCTGGTCCATTCCTCCACAGCGACCTTATGATTCTGGAAAGGACTGAGAAAGAAGAGGATGCTGCTGGCTGAGGAGATGAGGAAGTGGCACACAGGACATGTTTACAAGATGGTGGTGGTAATTGCTAACCGGAGGCTCAGCACCTGACTGTGTGTCTCCTTCCCTAAACAAGGGGTGTGAAAGATGCTGCGGAAGCATTGACTCTGCTGAAGAACAGTTGCAAATTGCAATATAAAGATTAAGAAAATGTAGAATTCCCAGTGTTTCTATACGCTTCGTCTGCATTATCAGACTCATTACCTCCATTTCCATTGTCTGCTTCTGAAAGAGCCTCTGCTCCTCTCTCTGCTCCAGTACCAGCAGATCACTCTTGTTTTCGACCATTCTGTTCTAACAGAAAGAACCAAAACCCTGAGATACCCAAACATGACCTACCTAGCTTGTAGGTCAGTTAATGAGCATGCTGAGAGTGTCTGTTCCTGAGGACGAGTTGGTGGTGAAGGCCCTGGGCATGGCAGAAGGCTGGATTAGGGAGAGCAGGAGTGTTGTTATAAAACTTCCTGTGGAGATACAGCACACTTGTCTACTTATCCCAGGTAGGGATCCCATAGCAGACCAGGGTCCCGCTTGGTGAACCAATGAGTTTTATTAGAGTTACTCAGGGGAACATAGATGAGGGGTTACTCAGAAGAGCAGAATGAGTCAAAGACAACTTTATCACTGAAGCTAGCGCAGCATGAGTGACATCTCACAAATGCTGGGACCTTGGAATGCACTGCACATCCTACAGGCAGCTCAGCAGCTTGGAGAGTGTCCTTTCCAGGCACCTCATTTGATCTTAACCTCTTCTAGGCAGCTTTGCCAGTTTCTGTTTTCTTCCAGGCTACTGGTTTGGTGTCAGAGTCTTTGCAGCTCAGCTTTCTCCTGTCTGAGGGAGATTCGGCTCTTACTGCTTACTCTGGCATGGAGGGCTCAGTGAATCTAGTCAGAGTCAGGGACTTCCTGAAGCTTATTTTCCTGCTTAAGGAGCTTCCTGCAGGATGGAGTATCTTCATCTCAAAGGAAAAGTTTATGCAACAGGGAGGCACTTTGACCATAGGCAATCTCTTGGCTAGCCAAGCAGGTACACAGTACTTACTTTTCTATATTTTTGACTAAGCAAATAGACCTTTATATTAGTCTTTTGTCTTTGATTCTGGAACAATTTAAAATTTATCAAAGGAGAAACACATGTATTAGTTGCCAACAAGGGATGAGGCATTGCAACCAGCCGTCCAGAAAACCAGAGCAGCCATATGGCAGCTTTGTTTAATGTTTGGTGTCCATACTTCTTGAGTCTTTGCTTCTTTAGGGGTATGTGCGTATGCAAGTGTGTGTGTGTGTGTGTGTGTGTGTGTGCGCACACGTATGTGCGTGTGTGTGTATACATGTACATGCAGACTCAGGTAAGTGTGCAGGGGTATACGTGCATGGTCACATATTTGTTGGAAGCCATTGCTGACAAGGTTAGCAATCCATGTCTAGTTGACCCTAGCATTAGTGGTCAGAGTGAAGATGGCCTGGCTAGGGGAAGGGATCCAGTGGCCGTCGACAGAGTCGGAGACAGTCCCTGCTGCAGTTGATAGGAGACCTGCATGAAGATCAAGCTGAAACGGATTTATTTCTACTGCAATTTGATGTTTCAAGGTGGGGTGTTACCCAAAGGGGGCTTCGTAATGGGGGAAGAGACTTGTGAGGGTGGGACTGGAAGAAGAGGAGGAGGCAGGGGCTGCAGTTGGGATGTAAAGTGAATTAATTAACTAATGAATGAAAATTAAAAGGTCTGGCTTCCTTACCCTTCCACCATAGTTACCATGGCTATACTACTCCCTTCATTTGCTGCATCAGAAATCCTTAGTAGTGAAAGAGAAATGGGTGTGGTCATACTCTGTGTCCAGTGCACAGTAGGCAAAGCGCTTATGACTATTGAGAAGATGGTGGACATGTGTACTGGAAAACATGCCAGTGTCGATGTCTTTATGCAGTAGGTGACTGCTTAAATAGGTTTGCATTTTCCAGACATTGTGCTTTCAGCTAGAAAGCGACTGCAGTTTAGGGCTGACACTAGTGAGAATTACCAAGGCTGGGTTTTGGGATAACATTGTTGAGAATGTGTGGTTTTGTGCTTTAGTTTAATTGGAGATCCTTAGCTTTTAGGTCCATGTGGAGTGTCCCCTCCCCCTCTCTGAGCATCCCCTGGCATCGGCGACAGCATTGATAAGGTAGATGGATGATGTAAAGCCATCTGGGCACCTGGTAACACGCTGCTCACAAGAGTCGGCTGATAAGGCTTTTCCCAACAAGTTTGAATCTCAGCCTGATAATACTTACAATTTAGAGAATATTACTTATCAAGATTGGTTGCTTGTTGTACTCACCTGAGAAACATTTTAAAATGCTGATTTAATTGGTACAGGATACAGCCTTGGCATCAAGATATCATTTAGAACAGTAATACCAAGTGACTTGAATGTGCAGTATTGGGACTGTGTTTCAGGGGGTCAGTAAAGTTATCCGGCCAGGACCTGGAACAGTGTCAGGAAGAGTCAGCCCTGGGCCCAGTTGCTTTTGCAAGTCTTAGGAAGAAGTGGGTTTACAGTCCCTCCTCTGGGCTTTGGTGAGTCCTGGGACAGCTGGAGATTTGGGAAGCAGGCCTGACTTTTACTTGTTAAGAAGTGTGTGCTTAACCTGAAGAACTCTCTTGTCTTCTTAGTTTCCTCTAGGGGAAAAAACATACTAGAATTCTTTGCCAGTGTGGCGGCACATGCCTGTTTCTCGGTTCTTAGGAACCAAGGCAGGAGTATGGTGAGCTCCGGGCCAGCTTGGCCTACATAGTGAGACCTTGCCTCATAAATAATAAGAAAGTCTCCCCACACCCCTGTCAATAGAAGAGTTTAAAGCACAGTGGGCTCCACAGTTCCTGCTGATCAGCCACTAAGTGAAGAGGGTGTGTGAGGTCTCCATAGGAGGAATTAGACATTTATCCAGGGGCAGAAACAGTGGGGCAGGCCTGCTAGAGAGTCAGCAGAATGTCCTGTGTGTCTGTGCACAATGTTACCTAACCCTGACTGGTGCTAACAGCAAGGTGGTCGGACTCTGCATTTAGCTTTGAAAGCACAGCTCGGTAGAGTCTTGTCTGCTTTTCTCTGAGAATTCAAGATTTCCTTAGTGCAGAGACTGAGACAGACTTGGTGAAAGCTCCATAGCTAATAGACATGAGGACCAATACAGTGTCTATGATTGGAAATTTCAGTGCAGTGCATCTCACAAAGAATATTCTTGTCTGTTCTATGACTCTCTTTTTGTCTTTGCTATAGGAAAGGAACTTTTTGGTGTCCAGTCAGCTGGTCTCCTCTATTCTACTTCATTCACAGTCATCGCCCATGTTCTTAAAGCATAGAGCCCATCACTAGAAACTAATATTCCTTTAGACCCCTTTACTGCAATCGTTGAATCTTTAATTTTTGCATTTTTCAGACACTGTGTTTTCAGCTAGAAAAATGAATTTAGTATAGGGCTGACACCCACCCTAGTGTCTCTCCTTCCATAGTATTGGTTAGTTTTTTTTAAAAGGCATCATTGTTAAAGGAGAATGATGGTTTCCAAGATCTTGTGGTCTGAGTGAGTTTAAATAGTTTCAGTTCTGCATTCAAGGACTCTGGGTTGTGTTAACCACCATCTCTGCAAGGATGCCCTGAATTCAGTTTCTCTCCATCTTCTTTCTATATGCATGTGTCCAGACTGCTCCCCACTCCGGACTGTTTGCATTTCCAAGTCCTCTGTGCTCCCCGCCTGAGTACTCTTCCTCTGTGGATATTGTCCCTCCCACACGGCAGGATTCGTGGATTTATGTCTTTCAGGCACTTGCCCCCAGCACTTTTCATCCTGACACTGATACAAATGGTTAGGATTAATTTCTATTGAACTTAAGTTTTTATTTTCATATTCCTATTCATTATAAGTAATTTAGTAATTGAAGAAAATATAAAGGGTAAAATTAAAAATACTAATACTGGGAGGCCTTCCATTTCTGATCAGAAATAGAGGAGTAGATGTGAGGGGAGGGAAGGGGAAACCAAGGTTAGCGTGTGAAGTGATTGATTAATTAATTAATAAAAATATACAAATGGAAAACACAACTACCAGACCACCAACTGCTGGGTGGATGTGGAGAACACACTGAGCCTTACACACTGAGGAGGAGTGGAGTGGAAACTGCTGGAGCTACTCTGGAAATTAGTCTGGAGGTTTTTCAAAAACCAGAAGTAAAACTACTCTATGCCCCAGGCCAGAAATCATATGTTAATGTACTACTCTCGGGTGTGTGTGCCTTGGTGACTGTGTATGGCTGGCCTGCCCGCCCATTGATACCTAAGTTCACATTCATCTTTGCAGTACAGCATCTTCCTTGAGTAACTATTTTTAAGGACCACCTTTAGAAGCTAAATGATGGCATATGTCATGAAAGTTTCTTGACCTTCTCTCTGTTATCCATGTGAACCCTTCCACATGCCATTGGTAATGCATGGCATAAGCATTGGAGCAGTACTTCATGTGTAACATAGTCGTGAGTCGGAGGTAAGGTGACTTCGGGGTTCACTGTTCTCTGCTGAGTAGATGGAATTTAGTGAGGGAAACAGGAAGGCAGGGAAGGCAGCTGGGTGAGGGAAGGCACCTTGGGATAAGTAGAGAACCGGGTTGGGTGGGAAGGGCCTCTCCAGGACAGACTCCGTTAAGGGCTTTGGGTGGGATGGACATCATAACTGTGGACTCATCTCTTTGATACATGGGTTAATAATGCTGGTTACTCTCACATAAGGTGCCCTTTCTATTTAGTTTTCAGGCTTTTGTTGAACGTGCAGTCAGAGCTGGGCGGTGGTGGCGCACGCCTTTAATCCCAGCACTTGGGAGGCAGAAGCTGGCGGATTTCTGAGTTTGAGGCCAGCCTGGTCTACAGAGTGAGTTCCAGGACAGACAAGGCTACACTGAGAAACCCTGTCTCGGAAAAAAAAAAAAAAGAGTGCAGTCAGATATGACTTAATCAAGAACACTTTAGATATTATGCAAGTTACTCTCTTTCCTTATCCAGTTGCTCTTACAAAATTATATACTGGCTAAGTGTATCTAGTCCTCAAATCCCAAGTCAGAAGGGCTAAAGAATCTGAAACATTGCAGATATGATGATCATCATGGAGAAAATTCCATAGTTGAACTCCACACAATAAATCTCATATGAAAAGCAGGAGACCTAGAAATGCTGTGTAAAAGGATCGTCAGGCTCTGTTAAAGGTGCATAGGAAATATCAGTAAGTCTTGTGTTTACACATGAGTGTCGTTTTAAGATATATCACCTGTATCAGAAAAATTACGAAATCCAAAACATGTCTGGTTTCACTCCACTAGGTTGAAGGACACTCGGCCTGTATCATGCTCTTGATGAGTGATGAGTTTATGGTACATTCCTTGAGTGTGGTTATTTGTGCTGTGAATGGTCTTCTTGGCATAGATTTATATTTGTATAAAACTTGCTCAAAATGTGGCTTATGTTAGCTCTGGAAAGTAAGTCAGAACACTTGTGAATCTTCTTTTTTGGAATTCTTAAGAAAGTGTTGAATTTCTTTACTTTTGAAAGAATGTGATAAGCCTGTAGACCTGAGTGTTACTGGAAGCCAGTTGCTCCAGTTGTCTTCATGTCATCTGCGAAGTCAGGCTTTCTTCTTTTGCCTGTGTCAGTTTGATAATTGGATCATGTTCTACCTTTTTTTTCCAGTTTGTCCTAGTTGTTAGGTTCATTAACTCAGAGTTGGATTTGGGTTTTTTTTTTCTCATTTACTTCACTGTTCTGAGATTTGAAACATCAGTAGTCTAGAATTCCATTTTTAGGTTTGCCAGAATGAGATGGTTCTCTTCCCTACGGTAGTCCAGCGGTCATGGAGATCCAGAGCTTGTAAGTTAAGAGAGGTTGTTAGTAATGGCAGATGCACCTGGCTAGGGGCTTAGCAAAGGCTAGGACCGTCCTTATGTTGAAGAGTATGAGCATATGTGGCTGGATGTGGCTCTGGAATGTTGGTAACACTATGTCTGTGGTCAGAAAGCTGAGAGAGGGGATACTTTCTCCTTTTTTATTTAGTCTATGACTCCACCTGATAGGGTGATACTGCCCACATTCACAGTGGATCTTCCCACTCCAGAGAGCCTCTTTGGAGAGGCTGTGCAGACATGCACGGGGGTTTGTCCCCTTCATGGTTCTAAATCCCATCAAGTTGACTATCAAGAGTAACCATCACCGGCGTGTGGTCATTACTAAAGATGCTCTGTTTATCATGATGTCAAGCTGTAGCCTGGCAGCCAGCGCTGAGTCCTGAAGGAAGTGTTCTGAGAACAGGACTTTTCATATTTAGTAGTAAAGAATGCAAAGGACAGAGATGTAGACATATTTGTTGCTGAATTATTATTGTTTTCTCCCTCTCTCTCTCTTGCTCTTCCTCTCTCCCTCTCTCGCTCTCCTCTCCCTCTCCTCCTCTCCCTCTTTCCTTCTCTCCTTCTCTCCCTCTCTTGCTCTCCCTCCCCCCTCTTGCTCTCTCTCCCTCTCTCCCTCTCTCCCTATCAAAGGATAGAATGTAAAACGGTGTTTCTTGCTCCAGCTCACACTGAAAAGTATATATTTCATTAAATATTGGCAAATTCTCCTGTATGAACTACAAACACAGAATACATGACCACAATCTGAAATTTCAGAGATAGTGTTGAAAGTGCATCATGTTTGTTAGAATTGTAAAGCACAGGTTAGATGTGAAGAGGATGTTCTGTGAGAACTGACAGAAGCAAAGCTTTCCCAGGTCTCTAATTGAAGATTTTCTTCACTTATTGAACTGGGGCTGCAGGTGATGCTTCCTGCACTGAATACAGTTATTCTAAGTCAGGGCCCAAGTCTGTGCAGCATTATTGTTGAGACAAAAGGCAACTGAGCTGAAAATTGAAAAATGAAGACTAGTATTCTGTGATCAGGGTCATTTTTGTAAGGAATTGTATGACATGCACACAGAGGTGGCTAGCATCAGTATGCTAACTATCCACACAGATGTGGCCAAACTCAGCATCCTAAATAACCATATAGAGATGGCTAGCCTTGGTATTTTAAATAACCATCTTTAAAGTACTTGTTAAATCTTAAGCTTTTGTCGCTATGAGCGGCAGTAGAATCCATTAATAAAAAGCTGCTTTTCTTAAATAATGTCAAATTACATGTGCATAAACTCTAGAAACCACAGCCATTACAACTGTGAATACATATAATATATGCATCATTATTTATTACTAAGGTTTAAATGAACTGCCGGCATAGTAATAATAGTTCTTTGGTTATAAAACAGTTTGTAAGTTTCTCAAGGGCTGTGTTTTTCAGTCATATGATTTTGTTTATTTATAGTTTGAATATTAACAATGCACTTAATACTTTGTTTATAAATAGCCTTTATGCTTTGGTCACTTGTGTTTATCCATATTTGCCCTTGCTTTCAGGATTGTTTGTTTGAGAAAAAAACCCAAATGCTTAGTGCTGGGTCTATGTTTTTACACTAGTCTTAATTTTATTTATTTTAAGTTTTAACTGTTACATAAAACCATGTAAATTATACATCTTTGTGAAGCAACATGATATTTTTAAGTATGTGGCCATTGTATAATATTCAAAATCGCTAAAAGATACCTATTGACCCAAATATTTATCGTTTCTTTGTGGAAAATTGCACGGTTCTTTCTTCTTGGTTTTTCTTCTTGTGCCTGGGGTGTGTTTAGAGTCTTGCCTGCATTAAACCTGCTCCGTCCTCAGGTACCATGTTTTGCTTTGACAGAGAGAGAGAGAGAGAGAGAGAGAGAGAGAGAGAGAGAGAGAGAGA